>JAXCGZ010023844.1:0-23900 GCA_037179515.1 Halocaridina rubra
GAGCGTCCCCTCGTGGTGCTTCGTGACGTCATCTGTAGGAGACATTCCTAGAGCAGTAATTGGCTCTGATTTCATTTTAAGGATTATTTTAGTGGTGGTCCCTGGCAGGCAATTATAGCAGAGATGCAAGGGAGAGACAGTATTTTTAGGTGCAACAAGTGGAAGCAAATAAAATAAAACGAGAATACTAATGAAAAGTTAGGTTACTGGTTCTTCTTCTCTTAATTTTCTTGGCCCTGAGCAGGCAGAAAAATAGGAGCAGCCTTTATATTGGGGCTATACTTCTACACGTACAAGAAGAGTAAATAAACACTATAGAATTAGCTATAAGCTAAAATACAAATTGCAAATAATCATAATCTGCGAAAGTCAAGAAGTGGGAATTAATTTTTTTAGTTAGAAAATAACAGTTATATTAAAGGGAATTATTTTAATTGATAAGGCATCTAACAGCCTCTGTTGACATTGAGCGAAACACTCTGTCACACTTTGAAATAATCAATGGAGAGTGAAAATATTGTTGTTAGTAGTAATATATTTGTGGTATTACTAAATGTAGCATTACTTATACATCAAGTGTGGAAACGTGGCCCCTCATATTAGAGCTAGATGAAAATTTGGAATGGAACTTTACCATCTTTGAAGCAGCTCCACAGGAGAACCGGGAAATACCTGCCAAAAAACCACCAGCAGAATATTTCTTGTAAACTTGAAGGATATTGGACGCTTTTGTGTAACTAAGTTTTAATATTATTAATAATAAAATAATTTTAATAATTAAAGTTTAGAAAAAACATGTGGCTAAGGCTTGATTCAAGAGCTTTTGTTATAGGAGGAGGAGGAGTTTGAAAGGAGAGGCTGATCGGACCAATAGTAAAGAATGTGCTCTTCATATTCAGGAGGATCCAGCTTCTTCTTCTTCTTCTTCTTCGTCTACATCTTTCCCCACTTTTATGTGGGGTTGAAGTTTCTGGCCAGTTTTCTCCATTTGTTTCCGTCCCATATCTCATCACCCAACAAACCTTTAGACCTCAGGTCGTCATTGATGCTCATCCACCTATGCTTTGCTCTCCCACTCCTTCTCATACCCTGTATATCCATTTCCATCTCCTTCCTCCCAACATACTGTTCATCCCTCCTAATGACATGACCATACCATCTTAGTCTACTTTCTTGTATCTTATCCGATATTTCTCTAACTTTTGAGGTACCTCTAATTACCTCATTTCTGATCTTATCGCTTCTTGTCACCCCACACATCCATCTCAACATCCTCATCTCTGCCACATCCAGTTTTTTCTCTTGGGTCTTCTTTATTGCCCATGTCTCTGCTCCATACATCATTGCAGGTCTCACAACTGTCTTATGCACTTTACCCCTCAACTTAATCCCTATTCTCCTGTCGCAAAGCACCCCAGACACTTTCTTGCAGTTCTTCCATTCCACTTGTATTCTGTGGGTTATTTCTGACTCTAGGTCAGCATCCTCTGCTACTATTGATCCCAAATACTTGATCTTTTCAACTATTTTCAACACCTTCCCCTGCAAATTGACCTCCCCATCCTCATCATCTCTCAACCTCAAGGACTCTGTCTTCTTCCTACTGATTTTCAGTCCCCTATCCTTCATCACTCTTTTCCACTCCTCAAGCTTCTCCTCCACTATCTCTCGCCTGTTGCTACACAGTACAATGTCATCTGCAAAGAGCATACACAATGGAGACTGATCTCTAATACCCTGGGTTACTACATCCAAGACTAGATCAAATAGATAAGGACTTTTCGTCAAGCCTACACTCCTCTTAACATTTGCCTCTGCCCTCTCATACATATCTTGGATGATTCTTACGTATTTCTCATGGACTCCCTTTTCTCTAATACACCTCTACACCTCTTGATGTGGTACTCGATCATATGCCTTTTCCAGGTCAATAAAGACCACATGCAATCCTTTCTGTTTCTCCCTATGCTTTTCCATCATTTGTCTCAGGGCAAATATGGCATCCACTGTCCCTCTTCCAGGCATGAAGCCAAACTGTTCATCCCCAATTGTCGTTACCTCTTTGAGTCTCCTCTCTATGATCTTCTCCCATATCTTCATAGTATGATTTAACAACTTTATACCTCTATAGTTTCCACACTCCTGAATGTCTCCCTTCCCTTTATAGATTGGGATGATTAAGCTTCCTCTCCACTTCTCTGGCATCTTTTCCTGACTAAAGATCTTTTGCATTAAGTCCCACAAGATATCCATGCCTTCCTCTCCAAGACTCTTCCATACCTCCACTGGCATCTTATCAGGTCCTGCTGCCTTTCCATTATTCATTCATTTTCCTTACTGCCTGCTCTACCTCTCTTCTAGCCACTGTTGTTGTAACTGCTTCATTTGGAAGTCCATCTTCAAATACTGCTCTTGGGTTCTCTTCATTTAGTACTCCTTCAAAATTAGTTTCCCATCTGCTTTTTATTTCATCCTCTTCTACTAGAACTACTCCATAGTTATCCTTTATTTGTCTTACTTGGGTCAAGTCCTTGGATGTAGCATCTCGGGCCTTGACAATTCGCCGTATTTTCTTCTCTCCTTGTGGTGTTTCCAGCTCTTCTTAGACTTCATTCAATTTCTCTGCCTTTGTTTTTGCTACTGCTCTCTTTGCCTGCCTGTACTCTTCTTTATCCTGCTCCAGGCCTGATAAATCTGCTTTTTTCTTAGCTGCTTTCTTGTTCTTCACACATTCTTGCACTTCCTCATTCCACCACCATGACTTTATCATTTGGGGGTTTCCTTCCTGATGACTTTCCAAGTACCTCCTCACTAACCCTCAAAATCACCTTACTATTCTCTGTCCACCATTCTTGTACATCTTCATGCAACCTTATCGCTTCCAACACTCTTCCCTTAAACATAGCTCTCAGCTCAGCATCTTTCAATCTCCACCACTTTATCTTTGGGTCCATCCTCGGCTCTTACTTTTCCTACATTTCCTGAGCCTGCAATCAGTTACTAGTATCCTTTGTTGCACTGCTACACTCTCCCCATTTATTACTTTACAGTTGCTAATCTCCTTCAGATGGTCTCTCCTACACAACAATAAATCTATCTGGCTCTCCCTTCCACTACTGCTGTATGTAATCAATCTGTTTTCCGTTTTCTCAAAGAATGTGTTGACCAATGCCAGATCAAATGCCACTGCAAAATCAATCACTCTCTCTACCCCCTCAACCTTCCACTGAAACCTCCTGAATATCCAAGAGCAATATCTTTACTATTGGTCCGATCAGCTTCTCTTTTTAAGGTCCTCCTCCTATAACATGTTTATTGGACCAACAATAATAATAGAAGCAGAAACGACTATTGCAGAGCACCTGTACTTTGATCAAATAAAGCTGTTTAAAAAAAATTACACATGCTCTTGCAAATACTGCCTTTATGGTGCTCCACATTATTTTAGTTGGCACCACAAGCCTTTACAGAAAAAAAAAACTATCTCAAGTCGGGAGAGTAATTGGCTTAGAAGGAAAGTAAAGATCTCAATATGAGTAAGACAAGTCCATATACTACCTATTCAAACACCCAAATCTTTAGATACCACAGGGATTGTGTATTTAAGAGCATTATAATTGGGAGGGAACCTCACTACAACGCTCAAAGAACCTTTGCTATCAGAATCTCAAACAAGTAATTGAGGTCAAGGCTCACCTAAAATTGCTCAAAGAACTTTTGCTATCAGAATCTCAAACAAGTAAATGAGGTCAAGGCTCACCTAAAATTGCAAGGCCATACAAGGCAAACTGGGTCACATAAAATCTTACTTTCTGCCCATTCAACATCATCTGACCTGTTCATATAACTCAATTTCCATATTTTGCTCCTTGTTAGTGATAAATGTGGTTCTCGACAAATAAATAAATCAATACATACACCTACAACATACTCTTTGATTTAGTAATGAGTCCACTGGGTAAAATTTGTCTCAATATTCCAATTTAAGCATTATATGGTATATTCAAACTTCGGCCACTGATATTTCCCCTCATAAACATATACATATACATTCACATACATATCCATACATATATAAACATATACACATACATGCACATATCCATACTTATATATATACAAATACATACATACAGAGTTCTTCCAGACAAAGGGGAGATAAAGAAGATAATGACAGAAGATCAGGGGATGGGGCCTCATTAAGATTGTTATACACAAATGCTGATGGATTAGCTGGTAAGGCAGTAGAATTAAAAGATAGGATTCACAACAGTAAGGCAGATATAGTAGCAATTACAGAGACTAAGTTGAGTGAGGACATAAACAGTGTCACAGTTTTTCCTAAGGGTTTCAGAATACTAAGGGTTGAAAGATCTGAGAGGACTGGTGGAGGGATAGCACTGCTCATAAGTGAAAGGATTCAAGTTGAAGAAATAAACTTGGCTATAGAAAGTGAGTTCAAGGAATTTCTTGTTGCTCGCATAAATACTGGGTCAGAGAGCATTATAATAACTGTTGTATACAACCCACCAAGGAACCAAAATAGGCTTGAAGTTTATGAGGAAAGTCATATAGGTACTATTGAAGTCATAAACTCAGTTGTTAACATGGCACAGAAAAAAAAATGTGGGATTTTGATTATGGGAGACTTTAATCATAAAGAGATAGATTGGATAAATCTTGACCCACACAGTGGTGAGGACTCATTCGGGGCAAGATTCCTAGATTGCGTACAAGGGAATTTCCTACACCAACATGTAATGGAACCAACAAGGGCCAGGGGTGGGGATGAGCCATCACTACTTGATCTAGTGTTCACAGATAATGTGTTGGATATTGAAAAAATTGAGTATGAACCACCAATTGGAAAGAGTGACCACTGTGTGTTGTTGATGGAGTATATCATTGAAGATATTCTTCTTGAGAGGAGAGGCACTGAGGACATGAGGAGGAACTATCGGAAAGGAGATTACATCAAAATGAATGAGCTTTTTGCAGTTATTGACTGGAGAACCTTATTTTACAACAAATCTGTACAAGAAATGTATGACATCTTTTGTGAGAAATATGGGAAGATAGTAGATTGTTGCATACCTGTCACCAAAGTAGGTGTAATTCATGCCAGAGAGAAATGGTTCGATAATGGGTGTAAAAGAGCTAAGGAGTGGAGAGACAAATGCTGGAAAAGGTATAGGAGGAGAAAAAACATAAATGCCTGGCAAACCTACAAAAGAGCAAGAAATGACTACCTAAGTAAAAGGAGAGGCAGAGAGAGACTATGAGAGGGACATCACCTGGAAGGCTAAAGAAAATCCCAAGCTTTTCCACAGCTTTATCAGAGGAAAACTGAAGGTAAAAGAACAGGTTTTAAGGCTACAGAGAGCGGATGGAAGCAGCACTGAGACGGATGAAGAGATCTGCAAAGAATTGAACAAGGAGTTTCAGTCAGTATTTACAGTAGAAAATACCCCACCCCCTCAGATTGCAGTGATAGAAGCTCAAGGGCCGGTATTAGAGAACATCAACCTTACAGCCACAGAGGTATGCAAAGCGCTGATGGATTTAGATGTTCATAAAGCTACAGGTCCTGATGACATATCCCCTCATGTGCTTAAAAAATGCGCAAACACAATATCAGTGGCACTAAGTATCATATTTAAGGAGTCACTGGAGTCGGGGGAGATTCCAAGATGCTGGAAACAAGCAAATGTGATACCTATTTTCAAAAAGGGAAGGAGGGATACGGCTCTGAACTATAGACCAGTTTCCTTGACCAGCATAGTTTGCAAACTTATGGAGAAACTACTAAGGAAACATATCTCTCTTCACTTGGAATTCTTCAACTTTTTGTCAGTGAGGCAACATGGCTTCAGAGAAGGTAGATCAACAGTAACAAACTTATTAGAATTTTATGATGAGGTAAGCCAAATCTTACAGGAAAGAGAGGGCTGGGCAGATTGCATATTCCTAGACTTCCAGAAAGCGTTTGACACTGTTCCACATGGGAGACTTATTAGGAAGCTGCAATCAATGGCTAGAATAGGTGGAAATGTTTTGGAATGGATAAAAACTTACTTAGAAGGAAGGGAACAGAGGGTTAGAGTAAGACACTCAGTGTCTGAATGGAGAAGAGTTAGTAGTGGCGTTCCACAGGGTTCAGTTTTAGGGCCACTTTTGTTCCTTGTATATGTAAATGACATACCAGAGTCTGTAAATTCATTCATGAATATGTTTGCAGATGATGCAAAGATTGTGAAGCAAGTAAAAAAGCGAGAACAATGGTAGAGAACTTCAGGAGGATCTAAATAATCTGCATGAGTGGTCAGAAAAGTGGCTAATGAAATTCAATACTTCAAAATGTAAGGTAATGAGAATGGGTACAAGTGCAAGAAGGCCCAAGCTTGACTACTCGGTGGCTGGAGTACAACTTCAAGAGACAGAAAATGAGAGAGATCTAGGAGTAAACATACTGGCGAATTTGTCTCCAGAAATACATATAAATGGCATAGTAAGGGCAGCATATGCATTCTTATCAAATGTAAGGGTAGCCTTCAGGCACATGGACAAGGAAATGTTCAGAAATATTTATGTAACCTATGTGAGGCCAAAACTCGAATATGCAGCCCCCTTTTGGAATCCGCACTTGAAAAAGCACATAGCTAAGTTTGAAAAAGTTTAAAGACATGCCACGAAACTGGTGCCAGAAATACGCAATCTCAGTTATGATGAGAGGCTGAGGGAATTAGACTTACCATCACTCGAAGCTAGAAGAGTGAGGGGGGATATGGTGACAGTCTTTAAATTCCTTCATGGTTATGATAGAGTGGATAGGGATCGATATTTTGATATGGCTGGCTCTAGAACTAGAGGTCATAGTTTGAAGCTTCGTAAGAAAACTTCTTGGCAGGATGTAAGGAAATACTTTTTCAGTGTAAGAGTAGTTGATAATTGGAATTTGCAAAGCGAGGAGGTAGTTAATGCTATCTCAATCCATAGTTTTAAGGACAGGTATGATAAGTATCACTAAGTATAAAATGGAACCGATCAGGAGACGGGAAGATACGAGCTTTGGGCTCTTTCCCGTAAACACAATTAGGTAATCACAATTAGGTAATCACATATAAATACATACGCACACATACATATATACATGCTGATGGATTAGCTGATAAGGCAGTAGAATTAAAAGATAGGATTCACAACAGTAAGGCAGATATAGTAGCAATTACAGAGACTAAGTTGAGTGAGGACATAAACAATGTCACAGTTTTTCCTAAGGGCTTCAGAATATTAAGGGTTGAAAGATCTGAGAGGACTGGTGGAGGGATAGCACTGCTCATAAGTGAAAGGATTCAAGTTGAAGAAATAAACTTGGCTATAGAAAGTGAGTTCATGGAATTTCTTGTTGCTCGCATAAATACTGGGTCAGAGAGCATTATAATAACTGTTGTATATAACCCACCAAGGAACCAGAATAGGCTAGAAGTTTATGAGGAAAGTCATATAGGTACTATTGAAGTCATAAGCTCAGTTGTTAACATGGCATGGTAGAGAAAATGTAGGATTTTTATTATGGGAGATTTTAATCATAAAGAGATAGATTGGATAAATCTTGACCCACACAGTGGTAAGGACGCATTCGGGGCAAGATTCCTAGATTGCGTACAAGGGAATTTCCCACCAACATGTAATGGAACCAACGAGGGCCAGGGGTGGGGATGGGCCATCACTACTTGATCTAGTATTCACAGATAATGTGTTGGATATTGAAAAAATTGAGTATGAACCACCAATTGGGAAGAGTGACCACTGTGTGTTGTTGATGAAGTATATCATTGAAGATATTCTGCCTGAGAGTAGAGGCACTGAGGACATGAGGAGGAACTATCTGAAAGGAGATTACATCAAAATGAATGAGCTTTTAGCAGTTATTGACTGGAGAACCTTATTTTACAACAAATCTGTACAAGAAATGTATGACATCTTATGTGAGAAATATGGGAAGATAGTAGATTGTTGCATACCTGCCACCAAAGTAGGTGTAATTCATGCCAGAGAGAAATGGTTCGATAATGAGTGTAAAAGAGCTAAGGAATGGAGAGACAAATGCTGGAAAAGGTATAGGAGGAGAAAAAACATAAATGCCTGGCAAACCTACAAAAGAGCAAGAAATGACTACCTAAGTAAAAGGAGACTGGCAGAGAGAGACTATGAGAGGGACATCACCAGGAAGGCTAAAGAAAATCCCAAGCTTTTCCACAGCTTTATCAGAGGATAACTGAAGGTAAAAGAACAGGTTTTAAGGCTAAAGAGAGCGGATGGAAGCATCACTGAGACGGATGAAGAGATCTGCAAAGAATTGAACAAGGAGTTTCAGTCAGTATTTACAGTAGAAAATACCCCACCCCCTCAGATTGCAGAGATAGAAGCTCAAGGGCCGGTATTAGAGAACATCAACCTTACAGCCACAGAGATATGCAAAGCGCTGATGGATTTAGATGTTCATAAAGCTACAGGTCCTGATGACATATCCCCTCATGTGCTTAAAAAATGCGCAAACTCAATATCAGTGGCACTAAGTATCATATTTAAAAAGTCACTGGAGTCAGGGGAGATTCCAAGATGCTGGAAACAAGCAAATGTGATACCTATCTTCAAAAAGGGAAGGAAGGATACGGCTGTGAACTATAGACCAGTTTCCTTGACCAGCATAGTTTGCAAAGTAATGGAGAAACTACTAAGGAAACATATCTCTCTTCACTTGGAATCCTTCAACTTTTTGTCAGTGAGGCAACATGGCTTCAGAGAAGGTAGATCAACAGTAACAAACTTATTAGAATTTTATGATGAGGTAAGCCGAATCTTACAGGAAAGAGAGGGCTGGGCAGATTGCATATTCCTAGACTTCCAGAAAGCGTTTGACACTGTTCCACATGGGAGACTTATTAGGAAGCTGCAATCAATGGCTAGAATAGGTGGAAATGTTTTGGAATGGATAAAAACTTACTTAGAAGGAAGGGAACAGAGGGTTAGAGTAAGACACTCAGTGTCTGAATGGAGAAGAGTTAGTAGTGGAGTTCCACAGGGTTCAGTTTTAGGGCCACTTTTGTTCCTTGTATATGTAAATGACATACCAGAGTCTGTAAATTCATTCATGAATATGTTTGCAGATGATGCAAAGATTGTGAAGCAAGTAAAAAAGCGAGAACAATGGTAGAGAACTTCAGGAGGATCTAAATAATCTGCATGAGTGGTCAGAAAAGTGGCTAATGAAATTCAATACTTCAAAATGTAAGGTAATGAGAATGGGTACAAGTGCAAGAAGGCCCAAGCTTGACTACTCGGTGGCTGGAGTACAACTTCAAGAGACAGAAAATGAGAGAGATCTAGGAGTAAACATACTGGCAGATTTGTCTCCAGAAATACATATAAATGGCATAGTAAGGGCAGCATATGCATTCTTATCAAATGTAAGGGTAGCCTTCAGGCACATGGACAAGGAAATGTTCAGAAATATTTATGTAACCTATGTGAGGCCAAAACTCGAATATGCAGCCCGCTTTTGGAATCCACACTTGAAAAAGCTCAAAAACATGCCACGAAACTGGTGCCAGAAATACGCAATCTCAGTTATGATGAGAGGCTGAGGGACTTAGACTTACCATCACTCGAAGCTAAAAGATTGAGGGGGGATATGGTGACAGTCTTTGAATTCCTTAATGGTTATGATAGAGTGGATAGGGATCGATATTTTGATATGGCTGGCTCTAGAACTAGAGTTCATAGTTTGAAACTTGATAAGAAAACATCTTTGCAGGATGTAAGGAAATACTTTTTCAGTGTAAGAGTAGTTGATAATTGGAATTGGCTAAGCGAGGAGGTAGTTAATGCTATCTCAATCCATAGATTTTTAGGACAGGTATGATAAGTATCACTAAGCATAGAATGGAACCGATCAGGAGACGGGAAGATACGAGCTTTGGGCCCTTTCCCGTAAACACAATTAGGTACACTTGTCCACACAAGTAGCCTCCTACAACATGCAGGGAATACGTTTATGGAATTCCTTCTCCTCCACAATTAGCATATTATCTTAGAAGATAAACTCCGAATATAAATGCTCAGCCAAATGGATATTGAAACTGTTTAGAATTTTGTGTCAATTAGTTCCTAATTGAACTGGGGTTGGAGCTGCAATAGAGGAATAACCGAGTTTAAGCTGTTTACTGGGAAGGTTACTTGCTGTGGATGGGCACCACAGTGGGGGGGTTGGGGCTTGCCTCGGCTGACGTTCCGAGGAGCATCTCAGATGGATATCGGAACTGAAACACTGGCAAACTTTAACTTTAATGCCCCACTGCAGGATCGTATTCTTGAATGTCGGGCTTTTCACTTCTCAACTTGCGCATTTTAACACCGAGTTACCTCGGTCTCCCCTGATGCACATATATTATATTAAAAAAAAAGATGTTACTAAAAGTAACAAAATTAGTACAGATGCTCCCATAATTACGAGCAACCAAGCTACGAACATTTGCAGATAACAAAAACCTACCCAGTATCTGCCCATGTATTAATGTATGTATTACTGTACAGAGCTACAGTTTTATTACTGCATTAAAATTCAATAATACTGTATTCTTCATGCTTTATGTAGTAACTGTCTTCAGCCTAAGCACTGTACAGTACCGAATACGTAGATACTGTACAGTACTCTTTTATATAAACACAACTTAGGAACAATTCTATTTACGAACAGACTTTTGGAGCCTAAAGCGTTTGTATATTAATTAATCATCTGAGGTATATCTATTAAGACTAACCTAGCCTAGCTAGGCCTAAAGTTATAAAAATAAAGTCTTTAATAATATCACTCGAAGCCAGGCCTAGTGACTAGGAAATAATGGCAACAAAAAATGGAATTATCAAAACCTGAAGTAGCCAAGGCTATTTACAGCCTAAGACACAGTGAGACTAAGAGAAATATTTATACAATATAATAGGCTACACAAGTAGTCTCCGTGGCTAAATGGTAGCATCCGTGACTTTGTGTCGGCAGGTCGTGGGTTCGCGCCCCGTCACGGACTGAGGTTAGTAAGGGCATACACTCAGGGTAACGATTACACATGCCAAAACAAGTCCTTCGCAGGAAGGCATCCGTCCTAGCCCTTAGTAGAAAAGGGAGTTTGAGACGTAAAACCGAATCAATCAATCAATAGGCTACACAAATCTTACGTCAAACTATCAAGGCCGTCACTCCATAATATTCAATAATCTTATTTCCAGCATGTTTCCACTCGTATTGCAAAATTAAATAGTATACAAAATTGTATTTCGTTATGAAGTGAAGCGTTTTACACTCATTATCGAACCATTTCTCTCTGGCATGAATTACACCTACTTTGGTGACAGGTATGCAACAATCTACTATCTTCCCATATTTCTCACAAAAGATGTCATACATTTCTTGTACAGATTTGTTGTAAAATAAGGTTCTCCAGTCAATAACAGCTAAAAGCTCATTCATTTTGATGTAATCTCCTTTCGGATAGTTCCTCCTCATGTCCTCAGTGCCTCTACTCTCAGGCAGAATATCTTCAATGATATACTCCATCAACAACACACAGTGGTTCTATGTGACAAGAAAATCAGTGCTAGAGTGAAAGGAAAAGTGTACAAGTCAGTTGTGAGACCAGCGTTGCTGTACGGAGCGGAGACGTGGCCGGTGAAAAAGACTCAAGAAAGGAAGATAGATGTCGCAGAAATGAGAATGCTGAGGTGGATGTGTGGGGTGACGAGGGAGAACAGGATACGAAATGACCGGATCAGAGGTACAGTGAAGGTGGTGGAGGCGTCGGCGAAAGCGCAGGAGAGGAGATTACAGTGGTTCGGTCATGTGAAGAGGAGAGAAGAAGACTACGTGGGTGTGAGAGTGATGGAGATGGACATGGAGGGCAGACGTAGACAAGGAAGACCTAAACTACGGTGGAAGGACCGACTGAAGGAGGATCTCAGAGAGAGACAGCTGGAGGAGGAGCAAGTGATGGATCGAAACCAGTGGAGACGACTCGTGAAGAGATGCGACCCCATATGAAAATGGGAACGCAAATAGAGGAAGAAGAAGAAGAAGAAGACTCAATTTTTTCAATATCCAACACATTATCTGTGAATACTAGATCAAGTAATGATGGCTCATCCCCACCCCTGGCCCTCGTTGGTTCCATTACATGTTGGTGTAGGAAATTCCCTTGTACGCAATCTAGGAATCTTGCCCCGAATGAGTCCTCACCACTGTGTGGGTCAAGATTTATCCAATCTATCTCTTTATGATTAAAATCTCCCATAATAAAAATCCTACATTTTCTCTACCATGCCATGTTAACAACTGAGCTTATGACTACTTGGCAACTTAACTCATTACTGTTGACAGGTGTATTTTTGGTATTTATTTAATTATTCAATTATTTCGTGTATCAAACTAGCTATCAAATTAATATAAATGGGAAGGATACTGATTTTAACAATATATGGAACCACAGGATCAGGTGAACGGCTTAATAGCTCTCCCCAATTTACACAAAAAATTAGGTAATGTGATGTGATGGCTTCACCTCTGGCAACTCTTCTAAGTTTCCTTCAAGGCAGAACAGGGCAGCTTCTTCTCTTTCCCCTCACGAAGATGTTCTCAATTTTTTCCTTTAGTGTTGAAGAAAAAGGCCTCCCTTCATATACCTGGTGATGCATAAAACGTGATATAGAGGTATGGGTTAGAAGGAATGGCAGTTTTAATCTTTTTCACTTCCCCAATGACCTTGTGACAATGGGTAGCTTATAATTGGAGCCATTGTGCCTTCCTATATTTAGCATTGCCCCCCCCCCAGTTTCAGATGAGGAATATATTTCAAGATATAAAAAAATAGATAATATTTTGTAGTTGTGTATGGCTCTTTTTGTTTTGATTGGCAACTAGATTGATACTTGCATGAGTTAAAGATGAGGAAGAAGTTCTTATTCTAATTTAAACTTCCCTCCTCTCAACTTTTTTGTTTAATCCTAGGGAAAAGACAGTCAGTGCATTATGAAATTGAGCACCATTGCGGGAATTGCCAGTGCTTGGTGTAAATAATTTTGTAGTTGAATAAATTAATGTTTTTAATCTATCTTCTGTTGTCCTAATGCACTTGATTAGAGGTTTTGGAGTGATGTTTTATAATGTTGTTTTCCTCATTTAGGCTGCTCTTCTTGCAAAAACAATCATAGACAAAACTTCTTTGGCTGAGCAGATGGGCAGAGAGAGAAAAGATTGATCTGGTTTTATAGAGCTGGCCACGATTACTCATGCAACATATGCCATAATACCCCATGTTGCTTATCTCTTTGCCAGTGTACACACTGTTACTCGAATAATAAGTTATTGTTGAAGTAAGTTTTGTTCATTTCATTGAAGTATTTTAATATTTTTTGCCTCACAGCACAAAATTCATGCCCTCTTGACAAGTAGATGACCTTGGTAGGATGGTGGGTGGGAATTGTGGCAACCCTTAATCCCAAAGAGCTAAGAGGAGTGAGCATGTTATAGTAGCTTCAGGTGAATGTGTATGCTTTGACAATCCTTTTCCCAGAGGATTTCATCCATTGTATTTACAGAAGCTCCCCTACTTACGAAGTACCGAGTTACTAACAAAAACCTAACCATTATCTACTCAAATATTAATGTATGTATTACTATTTTGTACTGTATTATTTCATTATTATTACTGTATTAATATTCATTGATACTGTATAGTTTGTTTCATGTGTTAGTTAAGTGTCTTTAGCCTATGTTCTGTACAGTACATAGGCTAAAGACACAGCACTGCATATGTGGCCTGTGGCCTGCAAAAGCCTGAATTAGATATAAAGAAATGTCTGGTTCATTATCCCTTTACAGGTATATTTTTCTAGGAATTTTCTTATATTTTGTGAAACCATCATATATGTATAGATGCTTATAATGCCATTGGTCAAGTACCACGATAGCACAGTAGTGTCCTAGGTTCAAGTCCCAGTTGGGGTAAAAATGATTTATGTTTTCTTATATGGTAATTTGCTTAATAGAGTATTATTGGTCCCGATCGAGACTGGGAGATGAATTAAATGTGAAAACGAAGCCACGAGTGAGGTTGGGGGAAACTGTAATATGAACAGAGTGGCATTCAGATAGAATGCGTTCATCCTTTGTATAGCAGATAAAAGCTGTAAGGTGTGTTTCCCTTTTAAAACCTTCTGTGGTGTAGTTGGTAGCACCTTGGCATAGTAATTATGTGACCTAAGTTCAGATCCCTGTCAGGGTAAAAATTATTCATGTTTTCACATATGGTAATGTGCTTATTTGATTACTATTGATCCTGAATGAGATTGGGATTTGAATTAAATGCGAAAACAAAGCCACGAGTGAGGGTTGGGGAAACTGTAATATGAACAGAGTGGCATTCAGATAGAATGCCTTCATCCCTAGTATAGCAGATAAAAGCTGTAAGGTGTGTTTCCCTTTTAAGACCTTCTGTGGTGTATATATGACATAGGTTCAGATCCTGGTCGGGGTAAAAATTATTCATATATATATATATATATATATATATATATATATATATATATATATATATATATATATATATATATATATATATATATATATATATATATATATATATATATATATATATATATATATATATATAATCCTATATTTCTAACATTTTTCTGGTTCAATATTTTATGTAATAGATAATAAAATAAACGTTGTTCCAATAACGATGTATGAATCTTTTTTATTTTCATAGAAAATTTTTACAGTTGCAACCTCTTCAATTTGGAGGTGCAAATTATATTTTTCCCATGGTTTTGCATTTTTCTGAATGATTTTGACCTTGAAATCTTTTGGAAAATGTTTGCTAACCTAACCTAAGCTAAAATAATCCAGTAATTTTCGACAGTATTCAAGGTTACATTCATTCAAAAACATTAAAAATCCTAAGAAAAATGTCGGGATTACTTGGTTTTATTGTGCTCTCCTACACGGCTTCTGTTTCTTTCGCAGAGTAATTGTGTACTTGTTTTTGAGAGAGAATTTATTGTCATTACCTAATTGTGTTTACGGGAAAGAGCCCAAAGCTCGTATCTTCCCGTCTCCTGATCGGTTCCATTTTATACTTCGTGATACTTATCATACCAGTCCTTAAAACTATGGATTGAGATAGCATTAACTACCTCCTCGCTTAGCCAATTCCAATTATCAACTACTCTTACACTGAAAAAGTATTTTCTTACATCCTGCCAAGAAGTTTTCTTACGAAGCTTCAAACTATGACCTCTAGTTCTAGAGCCAGCCATATCAAAATATCGATCCCTATCCACTCTATCATAACCATGAAGGAATTTAAAGACTGTCACCATATCCCCCCTCACTCTTCTAGCTTCGAGTGATGGTAAGTCTAATTCCCTCAGCCTCTCATCATAACTGAGATTGCGTATTTCTGGCACCAGTTTCGTGGCATGTCTTTGAACTTTTTCAAGCTTAGCTATGTGCTTTTTCAAGTGCGGATTCCAAAAGGGGGCTGCATATTCGAGTTTTGGCCTCACATAGGTTACATAAATATTTCTGAACATTTCCTTGTCCATGTGCCTGAAGGCTACCCTTACATTTGATAAGAATGCATATGCTGCCCTTACTATGCCATTTATATGTATTTCTGGAGACAAATCTGCCAGTATGTTTACTCCTAGATCTCTCTCATTTTCTGTCTCTTGAAGTTGTACTCCAGCCACCGAGTAGTCAAGCTTGGGCCTTCTTGCACTTGTACCCATTCTCATTACCTTACATTTTGAAGTATTGAATTTCATTAGCCACTTTTCTGACCACTCATGCAGATTATTTAGATCCTCCTGAAGTTCTCTACCATTGTTCTCGTTTTTTACTTTCTTCACAATCTTTGCATCATCTGCAAACATATTCATGAATGAATTTACAGACTCTGGTATGTCATTTACATATACAAGGAACAAAAGTGGCCCTAAAACTGAACCCTGTGGAACTCCACTACTAACTCTTCTCCATTCAGACACTGAATGTCTTACTCTAACCCTCTGTTCCCTTCCTTCTAAGTAAGTTTTTATCCATTCCAAAACATTTCCACCTATTCTAGCCATTGATTGCAGCTTCCTAATAAGTCTCCCATGTGGAACAGTGTCAAACGCTTTCTTGAAGTCTAGGAATATGCAATCTGCCCAGCCCTCTCATTCCTGTAAGATTCGGCTTACCTCATCATAAAATTCTAATAAGTTTGTTACTGTTGATCTACCTTCTCTGAAGCCATGTTGCCTCACTGACAAAAAGTTGAAGGATTCCAAGGGAAGAGAGATATGTTTCCTTAGTAGTTTCTCCATTACTTTGCAAACTATGCTGGTCAAGGAAACTGGTCTATAGTTCACAGCCGTATCCTTCCTTCCCTTTTTGAAGATAGGTATCACATTTGCTTGTTTCCAGCATCTTGGAATCTCCCCTGACTCCAGTGACTTTTTAAATATGATACTTAGTGCCACTGATATTGAGTTTGCGCATTTTTTAAGCACATGAGGGGATATGTCATCAGGACCTGTAGCTTTATGAACATCTAAATCCATCAGCGCTTTGCATACCTCTGTGGCTGTAAGCTTGATGTTTTCTAATACCGGCCCTTGAGCTTCTATCTCTGCAATCTGAGGGGGTGGGGTATTTTCTACTGTAAATACTGACTGAAACTCCTTGTTCAGTTCTTTGCAGATCTCTTCATCCGTCTCAGTGATGCTTCCATCCGCTCTCTTTAGCCTTAAAACCTGTTCTTTTACCTTCAGTTTTCCTCTGATAGAGCTGTGGAAAAGCTTGGGATTTTCTTTAGCCTTCCTGGTGATGTCCCTCTCATAGTCTCTCTCTGCCTCTCTCCTTTTACTTAGGTAGTCATTTCTTGCTCTTTTGTAGGTTTGCCAGGCATTTATGTTTTTTCTCCTCCTATACCTTTTCCAGCATTTGTCTCTCCACTCCTTAGCTCTTTTACACCCATTATCGAACCATTTCTCTCTGGCATGAATTACACCTACTTTGGTGCAGTAGGTGATTCAGTTTAGGTTTTGTGTTGTTTTGTATGACTGTGGGGCGGGCACAATATCAAAGAATAGCCTCACCGTATTCCCTGCGTGTCGTAAAAGGCGACTAAAAGTGGATGGGGCGGGGGGACTAGGAATCCCCCCCTTGCATCAACCTCCTGCGAGACGTCAAAGAAGAAGGGGAGTAGAGGGGAGAATAACTTCTCCCCAAACTCTAGTTTTGGGGTGTCTAAATGTGCGTGGTTGTAGTACGATAGAGAGCAAAAGATGTGAGATTGGATATATGTTTGATAAGAGGAGGATGGATGTATTGGCATTGTGTGAGACGAAGATGAAAGGAAAAGGAGAAGTGGCATTTGGTGATGTGACGGGTAGGGTGTCTGGGGTTGAAAGGGGGAGAGCGAGAGAAGGTGTGGCATTATTGCTGAGTGAATGGATGGCAAATCAGGTAGTGGAATGGAATGAAGTGTCATCTAGGCTGATGTGGGTGAGGGCTAGGATAGGAAGGGAATGTTGGGCTCTTGTTAGTGCGTATGGGCCAGGATGTGAGAGAAGTGAGGAAGAGCGGGATGAATTCTGGAATGAGTTAACTAGATGTGTGGATGGTCTGAGTAGAAGGAACTATGTAGTTGTGTTGGGTGACTTGAATGCCAGAGTGGGTGATGGAGAGATAGAAGGTGTTGTAGGAAAGTATGGGGTACCAGGTGGGAATGAGAGTGGCGAGAGACTGTTAGATATGTGTGTGGAGCAAGAGTTGGTGATAGGTAATAGTTTATTTAAGAAGAAGTTAATAAATAAGTATACATGGATGAGAGTGGCAAATGGAAGAGTGAAAGAAAGAGCATTGATGGATTATGTGTTGGTAGCAAAGAGCATGATTGGTAGAGTGAAAGATGTACATGCATTCAGGGGTGTGGCTGCTGGGATGTCTGATCATCTTTTGGTTGAAGCAAAAGTGGTAGTAGCAAAAGAGTGGGGAAATAGTGTGGGGGGATGTAGAAGGGAAATAGTGAAGGTGGACGAGTTGAAAAAGCCAGAGAAGAGACAGGAATATCAGGACAGGTTGAGAGTGGCATATGACAGGGTGAAAGAAAGAGAAGTTGGGGAGTTAGGGGAGGAATGGGGGTTGATGAAAGAATGTTTTGTGGGACATGCAAGTGATGTGTGTGGAAAGAGGTTTGTTGGAGGTGGCATGAGGAGGGGCAGCGAGTGGTGGAATGAAGGGGTGAAAATGAAGGTGGAAGAGAAAAAGAGGGCTTTTGAGGAATGGCTGCAGTGTAAAAGTAGGGAGAAGTATGAAAGATATAGGGAGAAAAATGTGGAAACCAAGCGGAAGGTAGAGGAAGAGAAGAGGTTGGCAAATGTTAGGTGGGGACAGGATTTTAGTAGGTCATATGAGGAGAATAAAAAGAAGTTTTGGAAAGAAGTGAAGAGAGCAAGGAAGGGTGGATCGAGGATGGAAGAGACAGTGAAAGATGTGAATGGACAGATGTTAAGAGGGAACGATGCAAGGAAAAGATGGGCAGAATATTTTGAGTGCTTGCTGAATGTTGAGGAAGATAGAGAGGCAGCTATAGTGGCAATGGGAGGAGTTCAAGGGCCAGTAATGGGAGATGAAAATGAGAGAGAGATTACAAGAGAGGAGGTGAAAAGGGCATTGTATGAAGCGAAAGCAGGTAAAGCACCTGGAATGGATGGTGTGAGAGCGGAGATGTTGAAATAAGGGGGTGTGACTGCATTGGAATGGTTAGTGAAAGTGTTTAATATATGCTTTATGTTGTCATTGGTGCCAGTGGATTGGGTGATTGCCTGTATAGTGCCCCTATACAAAGGTAAGGGAGATATGTATGAATGCAGTAATTTTAGGGGTATAAGTTTGTTGAGTGTGGTAGGAAAAGTGTATGGTAGGATACTGGTTAATAGGATTAGGGATAAGACAGCATATGTGATCGCGGAAGTGCAGAGTGGTTTTAGGAGAGATAGAGGTTGTATAGATCAGATTTTTATAGTTAGGCAGTTATGTGAGAAATATTTAGCAAAGGGTAAGGATGTGTATTTTGCATTTTTGGATCTGGAGAAAGCATATGATAGAGTTGATAGAGAGGCTATGTGGAATGTTTTGAGATTATATGGAATCGATGGTAAATTGTTGCATGCAGTGAAGAGTTTGTATGAGGGTAGTAGAGCTTGTGTTAGGGTAGGGAATGAAGTGAGTGAGTGGTTTCCAGTGAGTGTGGGACTGAGACAGGGATGTGTGATGTCACCATGGCTGTTCAATTTGTATATTGATGGAGTTGTAAGAGAGGTGAATGACCGAGTGCGTGGTCGAGGTTTGAGAATGGTAGATGGGGATGATAACGAGTGGGAGCTGAATCAGTTGCTGTTTGCAGATGATACTGTGGTGGTGGCAGATTCAGAGGAAAAGCTGTGTCAGTTAGTGTCAGAATTTGGAATGGTGTGTGAGAGAAGGAAGCTGCGAGTGAATGTGGGAAAGAGTAAGGTTATGAGGTGTACAAGAAATGAGGATGGCGCTGGATTGAATGTTATGTTGAATGGAGAGACACTTGAGGAGGTTAATCAGTTTAAGTATTTAGGCTCGGTTATAGCTGCAAATGGTGGAGTGAAAGCAGATGTGTGTCACAGAGTGAATGAAGGATGTAAAGTGTTGGGTGCATTGAAAGGAGTGATGAAGAATAGAGGGTTGGAAATGAATGTTAAGAAAGTTTTGTATGAGAAAGTGGTTGTGCCAACTGTGATGTATGGATCAGAGTTATGGGGTATGAAAGTAAGTGAGAGACGGAAACTAAATGTGTTTGAGATGAAATGCCTGAGGAGTATGATTGGTGTATCTCGATTGGATAGGGTTAGGAATGAAGTGGTGAGAGCAAGAACGGGTGTGAGGAGAGAAATTGCAGCCAGAGTAGATATGAATGTTCTGAGATGGTTTGCCCATGTGGAAAGGATGGATGATGAAAGGCTGCTGAAAAAGGTGATGAATGCGAGAGTTGATGGGAGAAATGCTAGAGGGAGGCGTAGGTTTGGATGGATGGATGGAGTAAGGAGAGCCCTGAATGATAGGAGGATGGATGTGAGGGAAGCAAGCGAGCATGCTAGGAATAGGAATGAGTGGCGAGCGATTGTGACGCGGCTCTGATGGGCATCTGCTGTTACCACGGGGCTGCATCTTACAGAGATAGCCCTGTGGTAGGGGCAGTAGGAGGAGCTGGCAGTTGTGAAGCGACACAGGTTGTGGAAGAGCCGGGAGGATGGGCTGTGGCACTCCAGCAGTGCCATCTGAACGGTCGCTAGCTCCCTCGTCATTGCCCATAGAGCAAAGTAATCCCCCTATTTGTTTTCCTTTCTTGATGTCGGCTACCCCCCAATTAAAGGGGAAACAGCCAAGGTATATGTATGTAAGACTTGACTAGGTCTGTCTCCTGTGTTTTGGGGGGAAATAATTCCTCATCCATATTCTGGGCATTTCATAAGAGTTAATAAAAAGGGATGGGAAAACAAGGGCTGCCAATCCCAACTTCCCTGAATTTTATTCCATTTCATTGAACAATAAAGGTATGATGAAGCTGGCTTCAGCATGATATGACATTAAAGAGAAAGGAAGTTATATGTACAGGGAATACAAATAAGGCTACAATAAGAGAAAGAGAGAAAGCTTAGGTTTTAGTAATTTTTTTTTTAGACTCTGACTTTATTTAGAAAATTGGAGCATCATTTTTTAATGGAACATATTTAGGGGGGATGGAGATAAAAACTTCTAATAGACTTTCCATTTGTTACTATCAATGACTGAATTTTAACACTATTATAAGATGGATTTGGTACTCAAGCCCTCTTTAGTATCGTGCCTACTGTCTTTCTTTATTTTATAAAACGTAGTGACATTTTCATCATCAAATGATTAGTATATAAAAGTCACCGTTGCTCAAGTGGTAGCGTTCGCGACTCTGAGGCAGCAGGTTTAGGGTTCGCGCCCTGTCATGGTCTGAGGTTAGCAAGGGCATGCACTCAGGGTAACGATTGCAACTGCCAAATCAAGTCTTTCGCAAGAAGGCAACCGTCCTAGCCCTTGGTAGAAATGGGAGTCCATGACGTAAAACGGGAACTACAACAACAACATAAACAAATATGATTTTTACAGATTTTATTTTCTGGATGCCATTTGGAATGCATTATATATAAAAAGACATAGTGCCCATTATCATTATTAGTAATGCTATAGAATATGTTTTATAATATAGACGTATATAATATATCGACATATATATACAGACGTCCCTTGTGCTTGTCTAATACTGCAGTGACTACTAGGCATTAATCCTGTATCTTAGGATCTCAGGACACATAAGTAATTGGAGGTAAGTGCAGTACAGGCTTCTGTATATTTCTCTTTTTAATTTTAGATGGAAAATTGTCTATAGATTGTAAGAAAATATTTATGAGAATTTTACCCCATATATCATATCAACACTTCACCAAGAAGTATGCTGGAGGATAGTATCTCTGACCATACTGTGCCTCAAAGCAGTCTGAAATAATCTTAATAGTATTTTTTGAAGTATTTTGTTATAGTTTTAGGCAATAGAAAATTTCCTATATATGAAGACAGTTAATGTTAGTTCCAGAAAAATTAGTTCCTCTCAGTTTGAGTTTACTTTAGGTTTAGGTGACTGCCGTTCATGTGAACGTCTTAAATCCAAATCCTTAAATATCTATATGATGTTGATGAAAGTATACTTAAGTATTTGTTTTTTTCATAGTGGTTTCATAGCAAGTGGAAAATAATTAAGCTTGGTGTTTCAGTGTAACATACTGCAGTTATTAGATGAATTGTAAATATTAAATGTTCTGCTGTGTTGAATTAAAGAAGAGGAATTATGATGCTATTAATTATGTGAATTATGACATTGTTTTGTATTTGTGGTGACTGGTTCTCTCCAGTGTAATATCTGTCTTTGTATTGTCATGGTGAGAACCACCGTAGCGTAGAGGTAGAATGCTTTACTCGGAAGGTGAAGGACACATGTTTGAGCTAACGCTGGGACAATAGTAAGGGCATCCAGCCTTATTCCCCATTTTCAGTCCATCTGTGTCAACCCCCAAATGGGGACAAATAGTGACATATAAAACGAATACAACATAGAGTTTTATGGTTATTGTGTTACTTCATTAATCAAAACTTGAACCATTTATGCATGGTAGCATTCAAACACTGGGTATGCTGGTAGAAATGTTTACAAATCAAATCAGTGACATATTTCTTGGAGTGAGTCGAATATATTTTTAATGATAAAGTTATTCAGAATATGCACATTGATATAAAGAATGGCTTGAAATATTAATGTACTGTATATGTTAAATATGTTTATAAGTACAGACCCTCCCCTACTTACGAATAAATTAGGTTCCTAAAGTTTGTTCGTAAGTTGTTTAGGTGAAAAATCCTCTGTTCAGTACATGCATATGGAATACTGTACAGTACATACATATGCAATACTGTACAGTACTTAGGGTACAGACACTTAGCTACTACATAAAGCATAAAGAATGAATTTTGATATGTTCATAAGTTGATATTTTGTATGTACAGTACTGTATATATGTTGGTGAAGCACCAGAGAGTTCTGCACTTATTACACAAGGTTCCAGGACCCTTTATTTCAGATATCCCCATTGAAGAGAGCAATAGAGTGATTCTTCTCCCAAAGATTTCTTAGCTCTTTTCTCCAGCAATGTTGTCAACAATGAAGTACCTTTTGCCTTGGAATACGAGCAAAAGACACTTTTCCAGAAAAGTATCTTCAGTAAAGATTGTTTTGTACTTGGTGTGTCACTCTAATGCTTTACCAACATTGGAAATATCCAGAGATTTCTTCACTACAATTTAGATTTTATCAAACCTTGAAAAAGCACCAAGGCATAGCAAGTACAGAACAATCTTTGCTGAAGACACTTTTCTGTAAAAAAGATCTGTTTGGACCTCTCTGGAAGTGGAAGCTCCTGGTTTTCGTCTTTTTTCATGAGATTTGTTTCCATCAAGGAATGCATCATAACCTTACAATGAGGTTGACTTTCGAAAGCTCGTATTCCACTGCAAAAGTTAGTTCATTGTTGAAGACAATTCTGGAGAAGAGAGCTATTAATTCTTAGTAGTATGTTATTGTTTAAGATATTAGGGTTCTCTCACGTATTAAAGGTCTTTTCTGATTCTTTATATTTTTGTGTTTAAAATACTTATTTACATTTGGTATAGATTTAGTTAAAAGGGCAAGATATGTTATCATGTTCATTAATATTCTCATTAGTAGAAGTTACTCAGCTCGTTTGTTCATTGTAAAATGCCATTTTCAGTTTGATTCACAATTTATATTGCAGTGGTAGTGATGTAAGAAGTAACCAATTGTATATAAATTTATTTTTTTTATTCTTCTTACTTATATTGTATAATTCAGTCATCCTTAGTGCTAATATACTATCATTACAGTATTAGTATTTCTTCTAATATTCATTTCCTCAAGACAGTTTAATATTGGATTACTTTTATTTCTACGTACTGCGTATGTGGCACCATCATACGGGAAGCAGATGGAAGACTGGGAGTTATCACTCAGTGATCCAGAGACTGTATTCCGATCTCACTTTGAAAAGATTTGCAAAACTGTGCAGATATTTATTTATACTTTAATATTTAGTGTGATGTTTAAGATGTGTCAGTTTCAATTATCTTCGTCGTTTATATTTTGTATTCTAACCAATAATTCATT
>JAXCGZ010023845.1:0-23873 GCA_037179515.1 Halocaridina rubra
ACTTCATCATGACATCTAAAATGGGTAATTCTCTGGTCTTTACACGTGGAATGAAAGCTGTCAAATTCAGGCCAGTGACTTCCAGCTTCACACACTTTTTCAATCAAGAGTGTTCTCTTACTAGGCATAAGAGGTTATAAGGACAAAATCTTCAAATATGAATGATACTAGTTAGCATACTTATATCCACATTTGCAAGAGCATAAAACATGGAAAAAAGCTTTTATATCTACATTCCTTATACGAGTAATATTGACAAGTCCATACAATTTATCTGTAGTAATACATTAAATAAACCAACTAGGGTAACTATTATTAAGATTAAAATCTGAAGTTGCCATAACCTTGTTAGTCTTTGAATGATGGGACAAGACCTACAAACCTCTTAATCAACTGGCAATGCTGTACTTCTACATAAGTTTAAGTTTGCTTGAATTATCTGCCATTCTTACATAAAAGGTGGAATGTCAATATAGGTTTTTTCATATAAGGTTACAATATGTTTACCCAAATGACCTTTCGCCTTTATCATAGTACCATATATGACATAATTACACTAATACTCCAAGATAGGATACATTGTATGTGGATGTTCGTGGTTCTCTACAGGAGTGTTTGACTTATATCTGTTGTAATCGTATATATCAGAAATACAATTTTTTTGCCTTTCCCCCTCCTGACCAAGAAATCTCAATATTCAGTAATAGTATATTACCAGGATAAAGTCCTTCTGACTTTACTGCTGATATTTTTGAATGTAATATATCCTGTTTCATTATAGTAAATATCAAAATAACTTCTTTCCTTACAAGAAGCTGGGTTAGGATATGGTATGTTAACAGGTAATATGAATAAAATAGGTAAATGCTAAATGTAGAAAGCATTTGAATTTCAGAAACATCCGGTGGGGTAGGCATGGCTAGACAGTTTGCCTACCAAACATTATGCTTATGGACATCATGACTAAATGAGCATTATGGTTAGCAGACAAGATCCCTAAAGAACATATTACAATGCAGAATGCAAGGTCACTTTGTCAAAGATGTCATTATATAGTGAAACTAATTGAAATGATCATTAAATGATCGTTTGTAATATAAACTGAATTAACAGACACGAACTGTTAACATACTGCTTAGCAAGAATGCTCATCAGTGTAATGATATATATGAAAAGTATTGCTAAATTTCTGATCCTAATTGGTTAATTTAGCTTAGATTAGGACCCAATGCACCTAAAACCGGTGTGTGTTATGAATGTTGCCTTTGAGGCATTATATTCGTAGGCAAAATGTCCAGTAGCCAACTGCCTATAGGCAAAGTGTCTGCAAGCAAACTGTCTGAGTACTGGTGTAGGGGAAGAAATTGAAGTTATTGGTTAAATTTTCTTATAAAAATTATGCCAATATGTGTGAAGCTATATACAGGGAGTCCTCATTATTCGTTGTTGACTGGGATCATGAAAACAAGACTAATATCAAAACGACAAATAACAAAACCATTCTTCCAATTGGAATCAATGTATATAGGATCTAACAGGGTCTGACCATCTGACATCTAAGTATTACTTTCGATTATAAACCACTATAAAATGAGATGTTATTCATAAACACAAATATAAATTAGAAATAGCAATAAAGGAAAAGAAAACAAAAATGAAATGAACTAATATGATCAGGGGAAAAACATAGCACAATGTACCTGAAAACAGTGAGTAAGCAGACATTATTATTATTATTATTATTATTATTATTATTATTATTATTATTATTATTATTATTATTATTATTATTGTTAAACACAACGAAGACATAAGCCTGAATGCTCTTCATCTCTCTTTCTCTTTCATATCATATGTATTATTATTATTATTATTATTATTATTATTATTATTATTATTATTATTATTATTATTATTGTGATACACTGAGATGATAGCCCAGAGCTATCCACCTCTCTCTCTCTTTCTCTGAATTTGCATGTGAGGTCATACACCATTAGTGCCAACAGTTGACGAAAAAATGAAACAGAGGGGAAATTTTTCAGTGATGCCTCAAAATGTTGACGACGAATGAGTGAAACGACGAAAAGCGGGGCGATGAATAACGGAGACTTGGAAAATATTTACTTTTACACCCAAACGTAATGTAATTGAAATTATTGAAAAAAAACTAAAATTACTAAAAACAATAAATTTAATAATAAACTCGTTCCTACCAAAGACAAAGTGACTAAATCAGACCTAACCTAATAATTTAATTATGTTCTCTTGACTTGGGGTCTGAAAGCAGGTATTAATTTTTTCTAGTTAAAAGAAGAAAAGTTATTTTTTGCTTACTTTTCGGTCTCTAGCTTAGGAGTCTGATGCCAAACAAATACTTTTGAATTCGAGTAAAATATTTACTTTTATTTTTTCTTATGCATGACACCATGACAGGCAGAGAATATTGCCATCTTCGTGCCCGGGCACTAATAAATACTGAGTCAAAGAAAAAGTTGCAGACAACATTGAAAGAATGATAGACAATATGAAATGGGCAGGCTGAAAGAACAGTCAAAGTAATGAAGACCTAGAAATAAAGCAGGATTAAGTCTTGAGATGAAGATATATCAGCTCCTTGAAGAAAGAAAGGTCATAAGAGTTAAGGAAGACAGAAGGAGGAAGAGAGTTCCAGAGTCTGGAGATGGAAGAAAAGAACCAGTAACTGCACAAACCAATCCACGAGCTACTAATCTTCAAACAGTACCTGTCTGATGAAGCCACCTGGCATGTTTTATACAGCCTTGCCAGGAGGGGAAGTATGCAATTCACCAACTCATCATAGCAGTGATGGACGTAGTACTGACAGAAAAGAGAAAGAAATGATACCTACTGGCAAAGAGAAAGAGACTCCAAGTTAGAAGTAAGAGAAGGGTCATTAATGAGTCGGTTGGCTTTAACTTCAACACTATCAAGGAGATAAGTATAAGAAGAAGCACCCAGATATGAGAGCAGTATTCTAAGTAGGAACGGATAAGACATTTGTTGATTTTTGGTAACTGAGAAGAGGAAAAATTATAATGAAAATAAATAGGACTCCCATTTTCTTAGATGCAGTTTTAGAAATATGAATTATATAACTCCACCAAACCAAGTTACTTGCTACCTGTATTCCTATATTGCTAAAAGAATTAAAGAGGTAGTAGCGATACTAGAGGGGTCTGCCTGAGGGGCAGCAAACTTTATGGGGGGCTGAGAAATGCGTCTGCTGGTGGCACGAAGTGTGCCTTGGGGGACTCAGGGGCATCCCCAGGGAAATTTATATATGTAATGATGCAAAATACTGCATTCCTTCCTATTCTGGCAAAATTTCTGAGGAAAAATTTGCTAGGCCAACACAAGCATATGCCTAAATTCAGACTGTACAGTATTTGTTATAAAAAAGACAGCCTCCTGTCACTAACTGAAACTTTGAAAAGCAGGCCAATTTTAATTATGACTATTATTTCATTGCTTCAAAAATAGTACTTCTAAAACAACCATGTCATAGGTTGGCCCATGGTACTAGCTGCCTGTTGCGATACTACAGCTAAACGGTCTTGTGGACTTAAATAGGGCTGTACAGGGCATTTTGATTATAAGTATTCCTGCAGTTATGTTTCTTGTTCTATGCCTACATCAACACTGAATATTCTTGAATATTCGTTACACATTTCTTATTATCCCTTCACATCTGACAAGTCACAATACTCTCCATCTCTCTCTCATGATTTTATGTTTTCTTTGTGCCTAGGCCCGATGAGGGCAGGTTTTTTTTTTTTTTTGGGGGGGGTGCCATCCTGGTGTTACAATCATAAAAAAAATGCTTCAGTAATTTATTGAAATAGAAATAGAGTTTGAGAAAATGATCAATTAATTTCTCACTTGTAACAATTTATTTGAATTCAGATGTCACAGTGAATAGCACCTTTACATGAATTTACTAGTTCCACTTTACTTGTAGTAAAAAGTGCAACATTAGTTCATTTGGAGAGAGTGATAGTGCATGTCCTTCCCGATTGGGGGGCACAAATCTTATGAGGGGGGAACATGCCCCCAACAACTCCATAAGTATAATAGGTATAATTCATGCCAGAGAGAAATGGTTCGATAATGGGTGTAAAAGAGCTAAGGAGTGGAGAGACAAATGCTGGAAAAGGTATAGGAGGAGAAAAAACATAAATGCCTGGCAAACCTACAAAAGAGCAAGAAATGACTACCTAAGTAAAAGGAGAGAGGCAGAGAGAGACTATGAGAGGGACATCACCAGGAAGGCTAAAGAAAATCCCAAGCTTTTCCACAGCTTTATCAGAGGAAAACTGAAGGTAAAAGAACAGGTTTTAAGGCTAAAGAGAGCGGATGGAAGCATCACTGAGACGGATGAAGAGATCTGCAAAGAATTGAACAAGGAGTATCAGTCAGTATTTACAGTAGAAAATACCCCACCCCCTCAGATTGCAGTGATAGAAGCTCAAGGGCCAGTATTAGACAACATCAACCTTACAGCCACAGAGGTATGCAAAGCGCTGATGGATTTAGATGTTCATAAAGCTACAGGTCCTGATGACATAACCCCTCATGTGCTTAAAAAATGTGCAAACACAATATCACTGGCACTAAGTATCATATTTAAGGAGTCACTGGAGTCGGGGGAGATTCCAAGATGCTGGAAACAAGCAAATGTGATACCTATCTTCAAAAAGGGAAGGAGGGATACGGCTCTGAACTATAGACCAGTTTCCTTGACCAGCATAGTTTGCAAAGTTATGGAGAAACTACTAAGGAAACATATCTCTCTTCACTTGGAATCCTTCAACTTTTTGTCAGTGAGGCAACATGGCTTCAGAGAAGGTAGATCAACAGTAACAAACTTATTAGAATTTTATGATGAGGTAAGCCAAATCTTACAGGAAAGAGAGGGCTGGGCAGATTGCATACTCCTAGACTTCCAGAAAGCGTTTGACACTGTTCCACATGGGAGACTTATTAGGAAGCTGCAATCAATGGCTAGAATAGGTGGAAATGTTTTGGAATGGATAAAAACTTACTTAGAAGGAAGGGAACAGAGGGTTAGAGTAAGACACTCAGAGTCTGAATGGAGAAGAGTTAGTAGTGGAGTTCCACAGGGTTCAGTTTTAGGGCTACTTTTGTTCCTTGTATATGTAAATGACCTACCAGAGTCTGTAAATTCATTCATGAATATGTTTGCAGATGATGCAAAGATTGTGAAGAAAGTAAAAAACGAGAGAACTTCAGGAGGATCTATATAATCTGCATGAGTGGTCAGAAAAGTGGCTAATGAAATTCAATACTTCAAAATGTAAGGTAATGAGAATGGGTACAAGTGCAAGAAGGCCCAAGCTTGACTACTCGGTGGCTGGAGTACAACTTCAAGAGACAGAAAATGAGAGAGATCTAGGAGTAAACATACTGGCAGATTTGTCTCCAGAAATACATATAAATGGCATAGTAAGGGCAGCATATGCATTCTTATCAAATGTAAGGGTAGCCTTCAGGCACATGGACAAGGAAATGTTCAGAAATATTTATATAACCTATGTGAGGCCAAAACTCGAATATGCAGCCCCCTTTTGGAATCCGCACTTGAAAAAGCACATAGCTAAGCTTGAAAAAGTTCAAAGACATGCCACGAAACTGGTGCCAGAAATACGCAATCTCAGTTATGATGGGAGGCTGAGGGAATTAGACTTACCATCACTCGAAGCTAGAAGATTGAGGGGGGATATGGTGACAGTCTTTAAATTCCTTCATGGTTATGATAGAGTGGATAGGGATCGATATTTTGATATGGCTGGCTCTAGAACTAGAGGTCATAGTTTGAAGCTTCGTAAGAAAACTTCTTTGCAGGATGTAAGGAAATACTTTTTCAGTGTAAGAGTAGTTGGTAATTGGAATTGGCTAAGCGAGGAGGTAGTCAATGCTATCTCAATCCATAGTTTTAAGGACAGGTATGATAAGTATCACTAAGTATAAAATGGAACCGATCAGGAGACGGGAAGATACGAGCTTTGGGCTCTTTCCCGTAAACACAATTAGGTAATCACAATTAGGTAATCACTAGTAAGAGGAAAAAATTTCGATATTTTTTAGGACAGCATGGTTATCAGAAGATCAAAATATATTGAAATATTTGAAATAATACTAATTTCCCCATATATACGCATTATCATTCATTAAGAATACTATTGAGCCTCCGAGAGGCTTCGGCCATTTAGCATATGAACTTTTACCTTTTACAAATTACAACAATAATACTTATATACACACAATATTTGGTTAAGATTCATATCATGCACCCTTCTATAGCTCACCCAAGACACCAACATCACCACCACTTCCTGAAATGTTCCGCCCTGCTACGTAAACACCCAAATTAACCCTATTGAGGTATTTGAGTTTGGTTAGGTTATATACCTAATCATGCCCACAAAAGTTGGCCATAGCACAGAAAATAGTGATTTCTGAGGAAAACAATAAAATTCAAAACTTATTTAAATCCAATAGGGAAAACAAAAGGTTAAGATTAGTTTTATACACCCCATCCATAGCGTACCCGAGAAATCAGCATTACCGCCACTTCTTGATATGTAACACGTTGCTGTATAAACACCCAAATATACACTCTCAGAGTATGTATGGCTTCAATTTTGAGTTAGGTTAGGTTAGGTCAGTGAGGCTAGAATAGGTTATTTTAAGTATATACTGCCGCCCACCAATGTCGGACTGGTTAGGATTGGCTAAATCATTTTTTCTGATAGGTTTTGATGTTTTAAATTAATCTATTAATTATTAATTTCGAAAATCACTATAAATTGTGTTAGGGTAGATACTGATGGTCTGCGGAGGGTAAATTAATAATTTAAGCGAACTTATCCTAACCAGACCTAATCCAACTAGCCTAACCTAACTCAAATTTGAAGCCTAACATACCTTTATGGGGGTGAATTTTGGAATTTATGCAGCAATGCGGTACATATTAGGAAGTGGTGGTATCGCTGATTTCTAGGGTAGGCGAATCTTAACCGTCAGCCCAAACACACACACAAAACAAAACAATTATTTCCCAAATATAAAAAAACAATAATCTGATTAATTCAAAACACATTGTAACTGATCAGAAAATAAGATTCTTAACCAAAACCGCGTCTAAGCCAAAATTAAAAGGGGCGCATTAAACGGATATTTACCAGGTATTCACAGATAAAGTTACCTTCTAGATGCTAATGCAGTATGAAGTCTTGGTGTAAATAATTAATAGTCAAGAAGATTGTAGAAATTATGTATACTGTGATTAATCTAAACGGGGGAAAATCCACATCCATTCGTCAACAAACCTCAGTACGTCAATGATCTTCTACATAAAATGTATTGGGAAGTTAGACCTGAATTTAGTAAGAATTAAATCCATTCGTCAACAAACCTCAGTACGTCAATGATCTTCTACATAAAATGTATTGGGAAGTTAGACCTGAATTTAGTAAGAATTAAAATGGAAATGGAATTGATATCCAACATACTTCTATTGTAACAAACTAATATATAAGAAATTGGAATTAGATAGAAAAAAATCCTTTAAACTGGATAAAGGGCCTAAAGCTGAACTTTCCAGAATTGATAAAAAAAGAAAATCTAAAGATAAATAGTATAAGTACACAAGATCTGATGGAAGAGTATGAAACAATTTTTAAGCCAGGTTTAGGTACTATAAACAACGTGACTGCAAACTTAGAATGAAAGGAAGATGCAATGCCAAAATTTTTGCCACCCAGACAAATACCTTTCTTGCTGAAAACTCAAGTCGAAAAAGAAATATTGAGACTAGAGGAAGAAGGAAATTAGCAAAAGGTAAAATATAGTCAGTGGGCTACACCTTTAGTACCCGTAGCAAAGCCTAATGGAGGAGTAAGACTATGTGGTGATTATAAAGTCACAGTGAACCCACAATTAATAGTTGTTCAACATCCTTTACCTAACCCTAGTATTATGTTTGCTACTGTGGGAGGTTGTAAGGTATTCTCGTAAATAGACTTGAAAAATGCTTTTCAGCAGTTAACAATGGACACAAAGTCACAAGAAATATGTACACTAAATACTCATTTAGGGTTATATCAACCGAAAAGACTACCCCATGGAGTAGCAAGCAGTCCAGCCTTATGGCAAGAGACTATGGAGAAGCTATTCACAGGATTAGATGGTGTTTTCTGCTTTGTAGATGACATTATTGTTGGGGGAGAAGATGAACAACAGCATAATCAGAGATTAAAGAAAGTACTAGATGAAATAAAGGAAAATGATATGAAGATAAATAAGAATAAATGTCTATTCAATGTATCATCAGTAAATTATTTTGGATTTGTGATAGATGAAAATGGCATTCACAAAACAAAAGATAAGATAAAAGCAGTATGGGAAGCTAAAGTACCAGCAAATGTTAAAGAGTTGCAATCATTTCTTGGATTAGTAACATTGTATGCAAAATTTAATAAAGATTTAGCAACAATAGCTCATCCCTTATACCAGCTATTAAAGAATGAGGTAAAGTGGAAATGGATACAGGAGTGTCAGAATGCTTTTGAAAAAATAAAAAGGAGATTTGTTCTGGTAAGTTTTTAGTACACTTTAAAGAAAATCTTCCTTTAAAATTAGTATGTGACGCCTCACAAGTTGGAATAGGTTGTGCTTAGCACATGAAATGCCAGATGGCTCAGAAAAACCTACTGCATTACCTTCAAGAGTGTTGAATAAAGCTGAGCAATATTATTCTCAAATAGAGAAGGAAGGCTTATCGTTGATCTATGGAGTTAAGAAATTTCACATGTATTTGTATGGAAAGAAAATGTTTGCTTTGGTCACTGACCATATGCCGCAATTACCTATCTTAGGTCCAAAAGCAGGACTACCAACGCTAGTTGCAGCTAGACTCCAGAGATGGGCAATAATATTAGCTGCTTATAATAACTCATTAGAGTATAGACCCACTAGTAAAAGGGGAAATGCAGATGCATTGTCACGATTACCAGTAGAAAAAGCACCAGCAGGGCATGAAAAGTCCATACTATTGATTGAAACTCAGAACTTACCCTTGAGAGCAAAGAACATTGGACAAAGCACAACAAAAGATAAGGTCCTATGTAAATTGAAGGAATATTTGATGACAGGAAATGATAAGTTCTTAGAAGGAGAAGAGTGCCAAGCTTATAAAGAAGTTAAGGAAGAATTAAGTATAGAACAAGACTGTATCTTGAGAGGAGCTAAAGTAGTAATTCCTATGCTGCTCAGAACAAAGGTTTTGGAAGAAATACATTAAGGTCATCAAGGAATTGTAATGTCAAAAGCTATAGCCAGAAGTTTCATATGGTGGCCAAATGTACATAAAGATATAGAGGATTATATTAAGGATTGTCAGGATTATGCATTACAGCAAAACAACCCTAAGTCAATATGTTTACACCCATGGGAATGTGCAAGATATCCATATCAGAGATTGCATATTGATTATGCAGGATCCTTTCTGGGAAATTCGTATTTAGTAGTAGTTGATGCTTATAGAAAATGGCCTGACATCATTCCAATGAAGACAACATCTTCTCTAAATACAATTAAAGTCCTCATGACATTATTTTCTACTCATGGTATCCCAGAGACAGTAGTTACAGATAATGGTCCTCAGTTCTGTTCAGAAGATTTTGAGAATTTCTTAAAGGTAAATGGCATTAGATATACATTATTTGCACCCTATCACCCAGCAACAAATGGTGAAGCTGAAAGAATGGTACAAACCTTTAAAACTGTAATGAAAACGTGTAATGCTAATGTCATGAACATTCATAAATATCTTGTTTTTACTCACATATAGGACAACACCTCATACAGCAACAGGTGTTTGCCCTTCATTTTTATTGATGGGAAGGAGACTCAGATGTAAGTTACATCTACTTCTACCTGACTCAAAAGGTAAAAAAGAAAATGAAATATATGAAAGGTTGAGAGGAATTGGAAAGATTAGACAATTCAGTGAAAATGATAGTGTAGTAGTCAGAATGTATAACAATAAGGAAAAATGGTCTAAAGGAAAAGTTAAAAAGAAGTTAGGAAATCTAAACTACGAAGTAGAATTGGATCATGGCAAGGTAGTCAGACGACACATTGACCAGCTACAACCCAGTGATAAAGATCCAGGGAGATCAGAAAGAGCTGAGTCTGTACTACCTGATCGGAGGAACAGAGAAAAGCCTCCAGAAATATTAGACTTATAAGGAAATATGCAGTAATATAGTTACCTTACTTCAATATATATCCTAGGTGTAATTTTGTATCTCATGTAACTTATTGTTTAAATAAAAGGGGCCAATTCATTTTAAGGGAAAGGAGACTTTATGTATTTAAGCAGTTATGTATTTTGTCAAAGATATTCTCCATTTAAAATTACCGCGTTCTATAAGCAAATGAATAACATTCTTAAGTACAAAGAGTATGACTTAAAAGAAACCTATATAGGATGTAATTCCTTTATATTTGATTCTATGTAAAGTCTTTATGGTGTTGATCCCTCTAAGAAGATTCTCATTTGTTCTTGTAATTTCATTAGTCGTAAGTTTATGTAACATATTATTAACTTCTACATAATAAACCCTGTTGAGGAAGGAGTGTTTTATATACCTCTTATTAATCCTAAGTCATCTGTGATGAAAATGGGATATGTGATATAATAATAATATTTATAAATAAAGAGGCCCACACTCGGCAACATAAAAGATATCTACAAGATTATTATCATTCTTGCAGGTAAGAAACACATTAACAACGTCTTTGGGAATTGGTTCAACGTGATTGTGTTCAATGTCAAACAGAAATTGCAAGAGATTATGAGAAACTTATTGTTACTTATTTACAAAGATGTCATCATACTCTAACTGGAAGATTTGGAATACGTATATGATAGTAAATATGAAGAATATGTCTAGGATAAGCCTCTTAAAAGGGATTCTGAATAGGAAGATATAGAACAAGACAATCTAGCTAAAACAGTGAAAGAGATTAACTTAGCTGTCCTAGAATGCATTCGTAAGTTAGGAACTAAGAAGAGTACAAGAGGTCGGAGTTCTGAGAGTTGAAGCCCTCCCAGCAGACAATCCACACCTAGATTTCCTTAAGTAAATATACCATAGTTCTCTGGAAACTATGATGAAATGGAACGATTTTTGGGATACGTTTGATAGCTTAGTACATGATACTTCTATACCAACTATGACAAAGTTTACCATCTTGAGAAATTCCCTTAAAGGAGATGCCAAAGACACCATAAAGGGATATCCTGTTGCTAGTGAGAGTTATGATGAATGCACTCAACAGCTACAAGCTGTTTATGCCAGCAAGGACAGGATTGTACGAAATTTAAAGAGGAAATTGGTAAAAATACCAACTACCTCTTCTAATCACTCATCACTGTTTAAGTTCAAGCAGAAAATAGAAGCCATTACTCGAAGTCTGAAAATTTATAGACATGAACACTAACTGGGTGTTTTCAGAACTCGTGATAAAGAAATTATCAGAAGATGTAGAGAACTGGATTAGCATGTAAATAGATACAAAATATCCTACATTTGAAACCCTCTTGAAGGAACTGGGAAAATATGTATGTCATATAGAAAGCAACTACACTAAAGATAACATAATGGGAGAAATCCAAGCCTCCCAGAGAGATATGACTCAGTCCTATAAAAAGAGTGTAAGTAGTTATGGCGCTGTTGCAAAAAGAGTAAATAGTAAAACAGAATGTGTATTCTGTGGTTGGCAAGGTCATAAGCCTGAGCAGTGTAATAAAGTAGTAAGCATAATATGAACACAGAGAAAAATTGTTAGACAGTAACAAATGTGTGAGATGTACTCAGTCAGGGCATTATGCACATAAATGTTACAGTCAGTTAAACTGTAACAAGTGTAAGAAAATGGTCATCATGCAGCCTTGTGCTATGAACAAGAGTCAAAGTTTTGTAGAAGGCTTGTAAAACCTACATTTCTGAATGAACGGTCAGGAAATGGTTCAAATTTAGATGAGTCAAGCAATGTGCAAAAAGATTCAGACTCAGAAAAGGACAAGAAACATGTTGATGTGATGACTATGAATGCAGTACAAAGGCAAATGGTGAAGCCGAGTTTACCTTCATGTGCTCTGCCTACTGTCAGTGGAAAAGTAAGCAGCTAAAAGGAAAATCTTTGGGTAGACACTAGGTTATTCTTTGATACAGGTTCCTAGTGTTTCTTTATAACTGGGGAATTAGCTGAAAGGCTCAAATTAGGGCCAGTAGATGAAATGTCTCTTGGCATTGATACATTTTGTTCTGAAACGAAGAAAGGAAGTTTTCCTGTTGTAAATGTAGTTATTAAATTGGTGAACAGAAGAGCCAGAGTTAAGTTACTTGTAGTTGCTGATATGGCAGTTAGCATCCACACTCCAGGAATAGCAAAAGCTACAAATGTGTTAAATTCTAATGGTCAGAAGTTGGTTGATGAAGATATTGATAGTGATGTACTGGAGAACATTGACATTGTTGTTGGTGCATTACATTTTAGTCAGTTTATTAGTGGCATAAACTAATATGATGTCTATAATTTGATGAAAACACTAGGTGGTGTTATGTTGTATGGCCATATTCTTTGTGATACTCAACATGAACCCAGTAATGTGCAAAACCAAATTGTTATGCAAGTAGGGACACAGTATTTGCCTCTTTCTAGTCAAAAGTTGATTGAAGAGGTTATAGAGCCTGTTAATAATTAGTTGATTGAAGAGGCCACAGAGCCTGCTAATAAGCTGTTGATTGAAGAGGCCATAGAGCCTGTTAATAAGTTGCGGGAGCCAGAGAGTATTGAAGTAAATAAGGACGAAGTGCACTATGAAGGCAAAACTACACTTGGAGGTTTAACAAATTCTGTTCCATGGAAGCCTATCCACACTCCTCTCCCACACAATTTTCAGAGAGCCTTTGGACAAATGAAGCCTCTAATAAAACAGATGGAGGAGATATTGGAGAATTTCCATGTAGATAACTTGTTGGATGCTTGCACAAGTGAAGATAAACAGTTTGATATATACAGTACTGCAGATGTAGAGTGGGCAAAGGCTGGAATATTACTGCAAGCATGGAATTCCAACAACACAAGACTGTATAAGGCACTGGATCAGGGCTTTTCTGAAGAATTTAGATCTCCTAAAGTATCAAATTTTAGTTTAATCTGGAGTATTACTACAGACAAGTTGTCTTTGAAAGGTCAGAGGGCTAAAGAAGATGTGTTGACCAAACAGAAACTTCTGTCACTGATGGGTATAGTTTTTTACCCCTTAGGTCTACTTTCACCCTTGCTAAGAAGAGGAAATATTCTAATTCAGAGAGCCTGGTCTGAAAAGCTCTCATGGGAAGATCTGTTATCAGCAGTATACAAAAAGGAATCATCAAAATATGAAAGATCTGAAAGTCAAACTGCCCAAAAGGGTGAAGAATTGTGGGCACACTTAATCAATGATGATAAATTGTAGTACTGATTGGGATACCCCCCCCTTTTTTTTTCTTTTTTTGGAGGGGTCCAGGATGTCTTGAATATATTTCAAGACAGCTTAATGTACATCACGTAAGTGTTGCTTTGCATAATAGTTTTGTTTATTGTAACGTAAGTGTATGTATGTATACTTTTAGACTTAGTATGTATGCCTACTCATTTATATCAAGTATGCACTTATATTCGTAAGTATAACGTGTAGTTCATTATAGAGGCTGCCTGTAGAGGATGGAGAAAGGAATGCGAGTCGCTAATTGATTCTAGCCCTTAACCTTTCACTTCCTTGATAACGCTTATTACATCGCCTGTTTGAACAAAGAACCATTGTAAGCATGTCATAACTCAAGTTAGTTCTAGTACCAAGGACTACTACAATTTATGGGACTTTTGCAACTCTGTCTTACAAAAAGTTAGCTGCCCTCGTGAGATGCTATGAGACACTCATGGTTAGGATGTGTGACATAGGTCACAGCTGAGATTTAAATAATACGTTTGCTACCGTCATCATTGATGGTGCATGCATGTTTAATAATGAGTAGTTAGTTGTCCTCATGAGATGCTATGAGACACTCATGTTTAGGATGTGTGAAATCGGTCGTAGCTGAGATTTCTGAACTACATTTGCAACCGTGATTATTGACAGAGCATATACGTTTAATAATGAATAATTAGTTGTACTCGTGAGATGCTACGAGACACTCATGTTCGCCGTGATTATTGACGGTGCTTATAAGTTTGATAATAAGTAGTTAGTTGGTCTTGTGAGGTGCTACGAGACACTCAAGTAGAAGAACGTGGTAGAGATACATGGATCAGAAGATATTCGAAATTGATTCGGAATTCTGTCATTGCTGACGACATTTGGGTTTTTCAGTATAGATAAGTACAGATTTAACTTATTTCTAACAATGTTTATAAGTACGTGTGAGGGACAGAATGAGCTCATTTAATAGAACACTCTTAGGTAGAATGTATGTTGGAAAATTTATTATTCCGTAGGAAGAAGTTTTGATTTCAGGTGAGGGGAATTTATTTAATAATTCACTTATCAGCAGTTCACACACCCCTTTATAAATTATTTGCATGTATGTCTATGTGTGTAATATTAACTATATTTTATTGGTAGAGAATTTAATTTTAAGATCGTTTGTAGGCCTCTGCCGAAGCCGTGTTAGGATTTCTCTATTTAGAGGGTTATAAGATCGAAGGGTAATAATACATAGGAAATCCTCCACAATATTATATATATATATATATATATATATATATATATATATATATATATATATATATATATATATATATATATATATATATATATATATATATATATATATATATATATATATATATATATATATATATATATATATATATATATATATATATATATATATATATATATATATATATATATATATATATATATATATATATATATATATATATATATATATATATATATATATATATATATATATATATCATATCCATCATATCATCATATCATAATATCGATGATATAGTGACATATATGATATATATATATATATATATATATATATATATATATATATATATATATATATATATATATATATATATATATATATATATATATATATATATATATATATATATATATATATATATATATATATATATATATATATATATAACAAAAAAGAATAAGGCCTAATACTGATATTGAGGTACTCTGCTACTTACATCTTGTCATCTTGACCTTATTCCATTAACTGACACAAATTGGTTTTTGTTGTATAAAAAATCTCCAATCCATATCAGGATATTCCCTTGACTACCAAATTCTCCTTATCTTATATAATAATCTATGTAATAGCACTCTGTCAAAAGCTTCTCTAAAGTCTATATAAATTATGTCATGTGGTTTAATTTCATCATACATGTGTGGCTCAGTCTTTCAGTGCTTCTAGTAAGTTTGATAAATAAAACCTACAATCTACAAATCCACGCGGACTCTCCATTTCCACTTTGGTTTAATATGGGCGTCATTTCTGCTAAATTCAGGTCCAACTTCCCAATGCATTTAACAGAGAAGATCATGTGACGTCATTGTGGCCCTTATGAAGGACTGACAGCAAGTCAGTGTTTATCATCTTTGAATCTTTTTAATTTTTACACCGAGACTTTTTACCGCATTAGCGCCTAGAAGGTATTTTTAATGAACAAATACTGATTGTGGATATGTATTGTTGTTGTGATGTGGATGTATTAGGTACCGTACGTATTTAAAGTTAGAAGCCTTTTGGAAGCTTAAACAGTATTCTCAGCGTATAATGATACCAAAATGGGTTAAAATTGGATTTATTCACCCGTCTGAAACTCGTATTTATACCTCATCAAATAGTAACTTTTGGACATAACTATATCTCACGTCACCGACACCTGGAAACTCTTACTTGGGTAATAATAACGCAATTAAATTATGGTACGTAAATCCTACCCTAGATTGGGTTAGGTTAGTTGCGGACCTTAATAGGACAATTTGGGTGTTTAAACAGCAGCGTGGCTTAGTTGAGTGTCTCGGGTAGTTAACGCTGCCCCTCCCCCACTGGTATTATTTAGAAAAATCAACCATAAGTTTAATTTCTTTATTTTTACCAAAGTAGGAGTTCTCCAGGAGTGGGTGTCGTTTGTTTTAGACATATACATCAAAGATTGTACTATTAGGTGAGTTTTAAATACCAATTATGGAGGGGTGCGTAAACTGAATCTTAACTCGGTAATGATTAATATATCAAATACTTCAAATTTAAGATTTCTTTTCTTTAATTCGAAAGTATTGATGGGCATCAGTTTTTGAAGCAGTCACTCGCCAAAGACCAACAGCTTCTATATGTGCTTTTTCAAGTGTGGATGTGTGTGTGTGTACGTTTATAACTTACAATTTTGCACTAAAGATATTTATGTTTCGTTATGTAAATAAATTAAATTAACAACTAATATCAGCATCAGTATTATTACCTTTATCCTAAATTTCTAGATGACTTGATTAAATAATATTTTCTGTCCTTGCATCCTCATTGGGATCATAATCGGCACCCAGTCTCATGCTTAGTTCATTTTTAAGCCTAGTAGTAGAACTTAAAGATTTTCCTTTTGACATTCTGATCAGAAATTTGTGTACTCAGTGCGGGAGAGAGATCACCACTATGCATGCTAATGGAATATACTGTTGCTTGCAGTTGGCATGGAGCAACCATCAATGACAACTATACTCACATTGATGTCAAAGAATATAACTATTGATTATGATGTATTATAATATCTGTAGCATGGGTATTATAACACTTTAGTGTGCCTAGAAGAAGTGTTTATATATAGTAATTTTAACAGACTGAAAACAAGGCACTCGAAAAACTTATCATTTTTGTAAGTACACTGATATATTGTATGGCAAAGAGACAACGAATAAGTTTAGAAAGTTCTTCCCTTACCATACAGGCTAATAGCTCTCTTGTTCGTTTGTTTACAGAACAACAGTATGGCTGCCGAAGATTGGAAAACTTGGAATTTCAGGCAGAAGATTATCCAACAACTTGAGGATTTATTTCGTCAGGTACCAGCCAATCAGCATCGTGATGTTCATGAATTAGAGCAGCAGGTATGGGTTAGGAAGGAATGTAACCAACAATACGAATTGAATGCATTATGACATTAATGATGTGACTCAAACAAATATCTTTTAATTCCTCTTTGTTGAAGATGATAAACATCTTATATCTCGAACTAGAATTGTTTTTTCTTTTCTCAAGTCATGTGACTTTGCTTCTACAAATACTGTACAGTACATTAATATGACCTTTGTTGTGAGATGTGTTAAATTTACCCTCATAATAACCGTCCTGTTATGATCAACTTAGTTTTAGAGATTTCAGTTGTGTTTGTAGAGTGATCAAGCAGTATTTTTAACCTATGCAAAAGCATAGAATATATATAATATGTTTGACATGGAAACGAATATAATAATGATAATAAGGGTAGTTTACAGTTTAGCAGGGCATGCCGCTCAACGACCTCATCCCTCCACTTAGGTAAGTAGTTCAACTGAATGTTAGATAAGTATTTTTAGTTAGGATAGTAAGATGGGGGGTCCCAGGGGGGCAAAGCCCCCCTGGCTAAGAGATTAGGTAAGTATTTTTAGTTAGGATAGTAAAAAATTGTTTCGTATGCCTATTTTCACCATTTTTGTTGTGTGTTCATCCGCCAGTTCTCTAGTCAGAGCCTACCACCATCTATTGGTAGGTTTTGAACATTGCTATGCCCCGCTAAACTGTAGGTGTTCCGATAATAATAATAGAATAATATATTTACCACTGTAATTTGAGGAAAGAGCATCTTGATGTTTGCTTCATCATAAAGAAAAAAGGTATTGCGCTTGTTCAGTGAGTCTTGACTAATTAGTTTTGCTAGATTACTTAAAAAAAGAATATGAGTTTTGTGCTTTTTTTTTCTTTCAAATTGGGCAATGATAGGTAGAATAAAATTACTGAATACACATATGAGATGGTTAGCAATGTGTTGTATGAACATTGGTTATGTTTTGGGTACTTTAGATGAATACTTGTGTCAGTAAAATGACTTTTTTTTTTTTTTTTTTTTTTTTACGATAAATAATGGCAGACAATTTTTAATATATATATATATATATATATATATTATATATATATATATATATATATATATATATATATATATATATATATATATATATATATATATATATATATATATACTGTATATATATATATATATATATATATATATATATATATATATATATATATATATATATATATATATATATATATATATATATATATATATGAATAATTTTTTTTTTTTTTTTTTTTTTTTTTTTTTTTTTTTTTTTACCCCGACCGGGACTCGAACCTAGGACTTATGATTACTAAGTCAAGGCGCTACCACTACACCACAGAAGGTTAAAAGGAACCCAACCTTATAGCTTATATCTGCTACACTTGGGAATGAACGCATTCTAACTGAATGCCACTATGTTCATTTTACAGATTCCCCAACCTCACTCGTGGCTTCATTTTAGCATTTAATTCAATTCCCAATCTCATTTGGGCATGAAATATCAAATAAGCACATTACATATGTGAAAACATGAATAAGCTATAAGGTTGGGTTCCTTTTAACCTTCTGTGGTGTAGTGGTAGCGCCTTGACTTAGTAATCATAAGTCCTAGGTTCGAGTCCCGGTCGGGGTAAAAAAAAAAAAAAAAAAAAAAAAAAAATATTCATGTTTTCACATATGTAATGTGCTTATTTGATATATATATATATATATATATATATATATATATATATATATATATATATATATATATATATATATATATTATATATATATATATATTTATCTATGTATGTATGTATGCATGCATACATACATACATACATACATACATACATACATGGGTACAAGTGCAAGAAGGCCCAAGCTTGACTACTCGGTGGCTGGAGTACAACTTCAAGAGACAGAAAATGAGAGAGATCTAGGAGTAAACATACTGGCAGATTTGTCTCCAGAAATACATATAAATGGCATAGTAAGGGCAGCATATGCATTCTTATCAAATGTAAGGGTAGCCTTCAGGCACATGGACAAGGAAATGTTCAGAAATATTTATGTAACCTATGTGAGGCCAAAACTCGAATATGCAGCCCCCTTTTGGAATCCGCACTTGAAAAAGCACATAGCTAAGCTTGAAAAAGTTCAAAGACATGCCACGAAACTGGTGCCAGAAATACGCAATCTCAGTTATGATGAGAGGCTGAGGGAATTAGACTTACCATCACTCGAAGCTAGAAGAGTGAGGGGGGATATGGTGACAGTCTTTAAAATCCTTCATGGTTATGATAGAGTGGATAGGGATCGATATTTTGATATGGCTGGCTCTAGAACTAGAGGTCATAGTTTGAAGCTTGGTAAGAAAACTTGTTTGCAGGATGTAAGGAAATACTTTTTCAGTGTAAGAGTAGTTGATAATTGGAATTGGCTAAGCGAGGAGGTAGTTAATGCTATCTCAATCCATAGTTTTAAGGACAGGTATGATAAGTATCACTAAGTCTAAAATGGAACCGATCAGGAGACGGGAAAATACGAGCTTTGGGCTCTTTCCCGTAAACACAATTAGGTAATCACATACATACATACATACATATATATATATATATATATATATATATATATATATATATATATATATATATATATATATATATATATATATATATATATATATTTGGGGTAAATATAGATAACAAGTGTGTCCCTGTAAAGAAGGTAAACTGATAATATTTTATTCGGTTTGATAATTTTGGGAGTCCCATTTAGAGCTCGGGAATCATTTAATATTTTTTCAGTAAAATCCTTGAAAAGGCTTTGGACATTGTAAGTCTAAAAATTTTTGCAACTTTACATCTTTAGAGTAACTATAAAAAGAATTTCGTCTTTCTAAATGATTTAATGTTTTGTAATTTGATGCTGTAAATTTTCCATAAAATTCATATATTTTAATTGTATTTTGAAGAATCAGAGATTTTGTGCTTTGAAATGTCAGTTGTCTATAACACATTTAGATATTTTGTAATTTACTGGTGTACTTTCTCAATAAAATAGAACCGTTGAATTTTTTTTAGATATGGTATCTCTGTTCTCTTTGGAAATAAGTTATTTTTTGTGTCTCAAAGTGTTAATATGTCCATTTGCTTATAAAATTCAGAGCATGTATCGTGTGCCGCGAATCATAGACGCTACTTATAAATTTCAATTATACAAAGCTAAGTAGACGGCTTGCTTAATGATAAATATTGCTAGGATTTTGAACTCCAATGATATGACACTTAGTTGCTGAAAAATCAAAATGGCTGATCATGCATACTTCCTAGTATGTGAGACCAAACCTCATTTATTGATCAGAATAGCTCAGATTCAAGCAGTAAATCCATACTAAATATGCATCATTCAATGCAGGAAAATTGAAGAATCTTAATGAAATCTAACTCTGCAGTTTGAATCCTTTTTACATCCCTGTTAATTGTCCAGGTCTCACATCTATACAATTATGCTGAATAGCATTTGCCCTTTCCCAAACTTTTTCCATTTCGGTGTTAATATCGGTTCTTGAAGGAAACTCTCGGTTCTGGCCATAAAGTCTGTTACGAGAAAATATATACACAAGAAACATCTGTACAAATGGAATAGACACTAGATACGTGTGACTAACAAAGTACGAGGCTGAAACACGACTGACTACTAATGAAGGAATGCTTTATGTTATAGCAAGGAATCAATATACATAATACAGCAAGAATATGCACATGTATTAATGTCCATCTGTCTGTACGTTTGAATGCTCATTGTGTGTCTGTATACATGTTCACACATATATCCACACCTACCTTCCTCCTCATGCTCATGAGCATGAGGAGGGAGCTTTTTTTTTTTATATTCTCTGATAGTAGTTTTTTGATAAACTTGCATCCCTAGGATAAACTCTTATTACTTGAAATTTTAGACCTTATTTTATTTATTATTCTTATTGTAACAACGTGCAGTAACAACTGTGGGTGTATAACTTATGCTGATTGTACGAATTTTTGTTGCACTCATGCATTCCTTGTATCTTTCTTCCTGCGATAAAGAGCAACAGTTGCATCTAATGTGTTTACTCTTCTGCGCAATAGAAAATATTCGCTATGCCTGTCATCAATTCAATTCCACAGTCTCCCACCACCATAAGCATCTCCACTGCCACCCCATCCACTTACCTCCCCTTTGATTTAGTCCACGATTATCAATAATTTCTTCCATATTTACTCTATCATCTGCAAATAATTGCTTTCGATATTCGTCCTATATCTCTCTGACTTCATCTTCTTTCAGAGCTACTATACCATCCATTATTAATATTGCTATTTAGTATTTTTTTCCTCTACTCTTGAATGAGCTGAACTATTCTGAACACATTTCTGCCATCGCTATTTCATTTGCTCTTACACACTTTATTCCCTTGTCTATTGAGATATTTATACTTTTCTGCAGGTGTATTTATTTTTAAGTTTTTTTCTGATTCATCAGTGATAGAGTTTCGTTATTCATCCATAGTTTCTTATTATTTTTCCTGTCAGAAGCATTCTTCCACTTCTTCGATTGCCTTCTGCAGTACCTTACATTGCCACCATGTTGTTATTCCTTCCGCTTTTTCCTTCAAAAGTCCATGTTTTTTTTTAACTGAGATGGTGAACGTTTTTCATCTACCCAGCTCACAGCACTTCTATGTTCATGTTTCTTTTTGGAAGACTCTTAGTTCTAATTATTATTGTTACCACTATTGGAACATTGATCGCTGCCACAATGTGCTCCTTGATATGTGTCTACTTGAGCGACATCAATTCTAAATCATTAGTTGATTGTAATATACAGGGGGTCCTCGGTTTACGATGTCCTCGACTTACAATGTTTTGTGGTTATGAAGTATCTCCCACATATTATTAATAGATCATTTTTTCGACCTATGTGGTTTTCGTTGTAAATATTAACTTTGCATGCTGAACAAATTGTTGAGCGTGGCGGAAGCGTACGTTGTCAAGCAGCATTGGTGTGTGCATATATATCAAGTTAATGTTGTTATTTATGTATTAGGTTATGTTAAGGACCGAGTTTGAATTTATTTACAAAATTACTATATACATAGTCGTAAATACGATCTTCATGCGAATAGTTTGTTGAGTGTGAGGGAAAAATACGTTGTCAAGCGGCATTGTCATGTACATATGTATCAAGTTAATGGTATTATTTATTTGTTTATGTATTTGGTTATGTAAAGGGCCTAGTTTGAATTTATGTATGTACATAGTCGTAAATAAGAACTTCGCCCTCAGAACAGGTTGTTGAGTGTAGCGGAAGAATACGTCATCACGCGGTATTAGAATGAGGAAGATGTGTCGACCAGTCATTAGTGCTATATTGAGTGGCAAGAGATCGTGACTCATTGTAGTACTAAGTATTAAACCCTGGTTTCCTCGGAATTGGCTATCTTCTTTTACAAGAATTTCCATCACAGTTTATGATAGCATGGTTAGTGCATCAGTAAAAAAATTATCTTCATTCGTGTCCTCCATGCAAATTACAGTATATTGGGTGAGTTGGGTGCCGTGGAGGAAGAAATGCCAACCCCAGAGCTCAAGAGTACAGGCATACAGGAAAGCAATATTGTACTATATATATATATATATATATATATATATATATATATATATATATATATATATGCAGTGATCCTTCGCTGGATCGCGTTTCTTGGCTCACGTTTTCACTGTACCACGATTTTTTTTGTCAATTTTTTTTTTTTGGGTACAGTATATGCAAAAATATTAAAATATTAAAAAAAAAGATTCAGTATTTTCAGTTTTTTATTGGAAAAAAACATATTTCATTATCTAATTGATAAAAAAAAATTTATTTCCCAGCCTACGAATAATAAAACAGTAAAAAATAGTAAAAAACATAAATTTAGATATAAGTACAGGGTGTCCACAAAGTCTGGGTACATAGGAAATTTCACTATGCAGAGCTATTCAATCGAGTTTACCAGAATTTTGTAAAGCGCATCAAATTATGCATTGAAAATTATGGAAATCATATTGAAAATATTATTTATTAACATTAGATTTAAATAAAATTGTTTTGTTTTAAAAGTATGTGTTAAGGTCCTGATGACATATCCCCTCATGTATTTAAGAAATGCGCAAACTCAATATCAGTGGCACTAAGTATCATATTTAAAAAGTCACTGGAGTCAGAGGAGATTCCAAGATGCTGGAAACAAGCAAACGTGATACCTATCTTCAAAAAGGGAAGGAGGGACACGGCTCTGAACTATAGACCAGTTTCCTTGACCAGCATAGTTTGCAAAGTTATGGAGAAACTACTAAGGAAACATATCTCTCTTCACTTGGAATCCTTCAACTTTTTGTCAGTGAGGCAACATGGCTTCAGAGAAGGTAGATCAACAGTAACAAACTTATTAGAATTTTATGATGAGGTAAGCCGAATCTTACAGGAAAGAGAGGGCTGGGCAGATTGCATATTCCTAGACTTCCAGAAAGCGTTTGACACTGTTCCACATGGGAGACTTATTAGGAAGCTGCAAGCAATGGCTAGAATAGGTGGAAATGTCTTGGAATGGATACAAACTTACTTAG
>JAXCGZ010023846.1:5000-12500 GCA_037179515.1 Halocaridina rubra
TCTAATCTCTTCTCCCTCTATTTCTTGATTAATAAAATCAAGCCATATAATGTACATATTTATAATGTACATATTTATAATATACATGTTTATAATGTACATATTTATAATGTACATATTTATAATATACATGTTTATAATGTACATATTTATAATGTACATATTTATTCCTGTATGTATACTGAATATTTGGCAATAAAATCTATCTATCTATCTATCTCTAACTTTTTTGGGCCTCCATTTTACGCTACTTGCCTTGTGCCTCCAAAAACATCTTTCATTTTAGAAGATCATTTTTTTCGCCTTGACTTACAACCTATTTCATTTCCATAGTCGAAAAAAAAAATGATTCCCATTCTAGTTTTTCTCCCCTAGGGATTTTTTATCTTTTTGACATACGTCTCTGTCATGGCTACTCATGACTTACGGGTGGTTGGCTTCAAATTATATATATATATATATATATATATATATATATATATATATATATATATATATATATATATATATATAATTTTTTTTTTTTTTTTTTTTTAATCTCTTTCTACGTTTAAAGGATGCGTTCTACTGTAATCACTTGTGGCATTTTTTTTTCTTTTACATATAATTGGTATTATTTCCTTTCTTACTCCAGATACTTATAGGTCAGTGTAAAAATAAATCTGGAAGCATTTCTTGAAAGGCGAGACGTGTGGTAAAAAAAAAAAAAAATATTCAGCCACGCCTTTTGGCTAAATGAGTCATGGCAACGGTGAAAATCAAAGGATTTTTTAGTCTAGAATTTTTTTTTTTGGTAATTAGTGATTCGTCTAATCTAAATTACTTGCAATAATGGTTTGCGATTTTTAATTTCCCGAAAGAAAAAGTTTATTAAAATCTAGATCTTTGCATGGCTTCCTATATAGAATCTAAGAAACTTTCGTTTAAGAATACATAAACTTCGAATTTCAGTATATTATAGAGTTTGTATTTATTATTCATTGAATAATCTTAGACTGAGGTGAAAGGCGAGTATTTCATATAAAATGAGTTATTTTGTGGTAATTTTATATCAGTACATTTTGTAACTTCATTTAAAGTAACTGATTTTACATTTGGCCGTCGTGTGTCGAGTTGACAAATGATTTTCAATTAATAGAACATTTCTTTACCTTCAAGAAAGTATTGGTGAAAAAGGAAACATCAGTATTACTTTTAATTATTTTATGTAGATTTATCACAATAAACTCATAAATACACAAACACAACAGTCCCCCAATATTACATAAAGATAGCTTTTATATTTTTTCTGTACAATTTGTATATTTTCTCTGTACAATTTGCAGTTATCTTAATCATCTGACTCTTCCTGAGTGTTTTCTTCTTCTGTCAAGTTTTCAATGGTGAGATCCAAACTAACTCTGGATCGACGATTGACTGCGCCTTGTAGAAGACCCCTTGATGTTCCGAATTTAACAGGCCTGAATCTTTCACTGGAGTTGACTTCTAGCGTAATATCCTCTTGGGTGAGATCAGGCCTTACCTGAAATCTCAATGGCACATTGCTCACGGGAAGAGCTTGAGAAGTTGATATTGGCACACCTGTAGATGTCAATCCACGAACTCTTCCAGGTGTTACTCTCGCTCCAGTAAAACTTAAAGGAACACCAACAGAGGACGGTCTGGGTTGACTTCCTGTGGAGATTGCTCTATTCAAGTTCCCAGCATTTGGTCTTCCGCCGCTGAAGCTTAGAGGAACACCAAAAGAGGGAGTTCCAGACTGACCTCTAGGAAGGAATCTCTCCCTTGAGTTAACGTCCAATGTATTATCCTCTTGTGTTAGGTCAGGATTTCCCTGGAATCGTAGGGGAGCATTATTGAATGGCCGAGTTTGGGACAAAGTGGATGGTGCTACAGGTACTCTTGTTCCAGTAATGCTTAAAGGAACACCAGCGGAGGATGTTCTGATTTGACTTCCTCCAATTAAGTTCCCAGAGTCTGGTCTCCTGCCACTGAAGTTTAGAGGAACACCAAAAGTGGGAGTCCCAGACTGACCCCCAGGAAGGAATCTCTCACTAGAGGTAACTTCCAATGTCAGATCTTCCTGTGTTAGGTCAGGACTTTCCTGAAACCGAACAGGAGCATTACCGAATGGCCGAGTTTGGGGCAGAGTGGATGGTGTCACAGGTACTCGTCTGAATGCTGCTCCATTTATATTTCTAGTATTTGTTGTTGTTCCACCAAGGCTTAACGGTACACCTCTATTTCCAGAGACCCCTCTCACACTGGTAGATGGTAAAGGAGCACCTCTGAAGGAAGTTCCAATAAAATTAGCTGGCAAAGGCACTCCCACTGGTGATGCTGGTCGAAAGCCTCCTATGCTTCCTCCCAGTCCACTGGCAATGAAACGTTCTCTAGAATCTCTTTCGTCTGTTCGGTCATTTTGATCATCATTATCGTCATCGTCATCATCTTGAATAACAGTGAATCTTCCACCAGCTTGTGCCAACTGAGTTCCAATAAAATTAGTTTGCAAAGGCACTCCCACTGGTGATGCTGGTCGAAAGCCTCCTATGCTTCCTCCCAGTCCACTGGCAATGAAACGTTCTCTAGAATCTCTTTCGTCTGTCCGGTCATTTTGATCATCATTATCGTCATCGTCATCATCTTGAATAACAGTGAATCTTCCACCAGCTTGTGCCAACTGAGATAACTGTGACACTGTATTCACTAGGCCTCCTGCTCCAGGAAACCCTTGACCCTGCAAAAGTAATAGAATGTAAATGGTTAGCTAAGAACAGTAAAACAATAAATCTTCAAGTATGCTGCGTGTGCACATTTTAATATGCATCACATCTATTTCTTCTGAATCTATCATTTAATTCTTTACCTTTGTGTTGTTTTCTCTTTTTATGCTTCCTTTATAAGTATATACACTTGCTCTGGCAATCTTATAGTTACAATGCATTCTACTGTACAACTGAAAGCAGCAGCAGCAGAAGATATCTCATCTTGCCAATCATATCTTATTATATTACCAGATTTTTGCTTTAAGTATAAGCTTATATGATATAGATATTTATTTGACCTTTCTATTCTCCTTTCTTTGTCCCATTGTTTCATGATCAAGACTAATATAATACTATTTTCCATTTTTTTTTATTTAGTACTAATTTATGAGTATTTTATCATTGTGCATTGCATTTTTTTGGTTTTTCAAGAATTACTCTTACAATTCTTACCTGAGATCCTGTAGTGCTTTGTGGACGTGTCTGAGATAAAAGTACTCCCGGTCTCTGAATTGGTTGCTGTGGAATTTGCTGAATTGGCGCAGGTACTGGTGTTATTTGCTGCTGTGCCGAAAGTGGAACGCCAATAGAAGCAGGAACATTGGTTGGTGTTACAAAAGCTGTGGGTTGTGTTGGTCTGCTTGAGGTTGCTTGCAATGGTACTCCAACAAGGTTAGTAATCGTCGGTCGAGTTGGCCTATTTGTTGCTTGCAGAGGAGCTCCAAATGACTGTTGAATGTTAGCTGTTGGTCGTATGGGTTGATTTGTTACTGGTAAAGATTGCTGAATGGTTACTGGTTGACTAACAGGTTGGAGAGGAATGCCAAATGTTGGCTGCTGAGTTTGTAGTGGTCTTGATGGATTTCTGCCAGCTTGAAGGAATGGTGCATCTGGCTGTAATAATACTGTTGGTCTTTGAATAGGCTGATTAGTAATTTGTTGAAAGGCTGCTTGAGTAGGCCGCTGATTCGCTAGCTGTCGTTGGAGATTTTGCTCTTGAAGCTGCCGCTGTAGTTGCAGCTGTCTCAGACGATTAATGAGCTGCTGTCTTTGTAAAAGCTGTTGTAAGAGTGCTTGTCTCTGTAAGAGTTGTTGACGTTGAGCTAGCTGTTGTTGCAGTTGCTGAGGTTGTGTAAGCTGTTGTTGGAATTGCTGTTGTGCAGGCTCTTGCTGAAATTGCTGGGGCTGGATTGCTCCTTGCAACACTTGGGGTTGACGAATTTGCTGAAATTGTTGTTGTTGGACTGCTTGCTGCAGCTGTTGAGGTACCACTGTTTGTTGTTGAAACTGCTGAGGCTGCCTGGCTCTGAAGGATGTTTGGGGTCTTTGCTGAATAAACTGAAGAGATTGAGGATTCTGTAATGGTTGAACTTGGAACTGGCGAACTGGACTTGGCTGAAAGTTGTTTTGTTGTTTTTGGCCGGAAGGTTGGAATTGCGGACTCGGCCTAAATTCTTGGGTTGACTGCTGTTGAGGAGGAAGATTAAATGAAGGTGAGAATCTCTGTACATTGAAGTGTTGTTGAGGTATTCCAGAATCGTCACTGTTACCTCGAATTCTATTTAAAGCTTGTTGCTGTTGTAGTCTCCTCAAATTAATTATCTGTTGTGGTGTGAATATTACTTGCTGGGGTCTTTGTAAAGCACCACTTTGTGTTGGACTAACAAAATTATTTTCTGGTTGTAAGCGTTGCACATTCCCACTTCTAAAGTTAAGAGGGTTTGAGTTTCTTACCGAGTTTCCTCTAAACAACCCTAAAGGATCATTGTTTAGTATTCCTGGAGATGACTGAGGAGAAGCAGGCTGCCTTTGGAATGGAGCTGGACTTGTCAGTTGTTGTGGAACTAATCTCTGAATATTTGGTTGTGACGCCGTGCTTTGAGAGTTCTGCTGATTTTGCAAGGCGGGTTGACCTTGAGGAAATCTCGTATTTGGTCCTCCAACAGAAAGTTGAGATGGTGAAACAAATCTGGCGTTGCTTACACCTCCAGCAGGAGTGCCGAGTCGTAACCTTAGCCTATTTAGTTCCTCTTGGGTCAGCCTCTGCTGCTGAGCCTGAATGAAGTTGAACTGTCTACCATTGTTATCAGAGACGAAATTCTGCCTCTTTGTCCTGGCCTCATCAATTTCGACTGAGCTTTCCAATGAGGTCACCTCCTCCTCCGACCTCACCCCTGCTACGAGGAGACAAAGCTGAAAGGAAAAGAAATATAACAGAATATAAGTCTTTTACTATCAATGTTCTAAAGAGATAGTTAATTACACAATTTTAATAGTCGTGTCCATAGTCGTTTCAGTTCTCAAATACAAAAACTTGTCAATGAATGAATGAAATGGGGATTTATTTTCATTCAGTAAGGAAGTAAATAGACTATTTTTTCATAAGAATGCAGAATAGCATTAGATATAATGACGAAAATTATTAAAAATTTCAAAACTTGTTAGTCTAGTCACTTGGTAACATATGTGATAAGTCATTTCAAGGTAAAAGAAGATATGATTTTGCTTATTCGACTCAAAGAGACAGAGACACATAAAATATCTTAATAGCATGTATCTATAGTGAACTCTCAGAATAATCAATTAATATATAATGTTCACGTCAGTCGTAAAAAAAAAAAAGAAAGAATAATCGGCCATGATTTTTCCTTAGCTAAGATTACGTAATGTCATTATAATATTTATGTTGTAGTTTCTGTATTATTTGCATTATAATCATAATTACGTTGAAAACGAAGGAATAATTCGTCCCTCGTTCTACCCTCGAATAATAATAATAATAATAATAATAATAATAATAATAATAATAATAATAATAATAATAATAATAATAATAATAGCAGCATGTTATCGTTGCCACTGTTGTTGCTAGTGTTGCTGTTGTTGTCGTTGTTGTTTTTTTATTATTATTAAAATAGTTTTTGAATGAGAAAATTATCATAGTGACGTGAGAAATTTAAAAGCACAGTAACTTTTTTTTTTTCCAGGGAAAGAGTAATTTGCGTAGTTCACTGTTTTTTGGTCATGCATAAGCCATTCAAGCACCTCTTATTAGTATTTCTTAAAATGTGTGGCCTAGTCTAACGCACTTTTATGTGCCTACCATGCCACAGGCACTCCATATTTATGAGTTGAGGCAGTTACGAAAACCGACATAATGAAGTTCTTTTGATCTAGAAAAGAATGAGTGGCCACGATACAAGCTTAGAATGTGGGACTCAACCCGGCTGCTACCGGACTAGAATGACAGAGCATGGTGATATGTGCGATTAATTTGCTCTCTAACGGAATACTCAGGTTCATTGGGGGGGAGGGAGCACGTCGTAACACACACACACACACACACACACACACACACACACACACACACACACACACAAATACAAATACACACACACATATACACATATGCACACTCACCCACATACTCATACATCACATAAATATTATCAACCAAGTTATTGCAACTTGACTCGTTAAAGTTTAGCAACAGTAACAGCAGGAGAGACATTTAAGCTTCTTATTAGTTCTTTCTTAATGCATTCTAAAGTTCGTTTGTTAATTTGATCATTACTGTCAAGCAAACATATGCTGTAAACCAAGGAATTGTTCTATTTTTCGCCTTAAGGAATTTACCTACTGTAAAGTATTTATCATATTGCCTCTTAATTTCTCATAGTTAGGATGGCCGATAATCATATGACTTCATAAGTGATAATCGCCTTTAGTTTCGTACTCTGACACTAACTGATATTAATATTAGTGTCGAGAAGGTGGACACATCCAAAATATATATAAATGAATAAATAAATATTTCAAACAATGATTCTCGCTCAGTGAAGGAAAATATATCTCTTAAAAAAATCGAAAATATTGTAAGAACAATTCTGGTACCTGTCGTCTCAGCAAGAATATGAGAGTACACACATGCACAACACACGCACATATGTTATATATATATATATATATATATAATATATATATATATATATATATATATATATATATATATATATATATATATATATATATATATATATATGAATGGATTTCGACACAGATAGGTAAGCGCTGGAGATTTATAGCTGGATGACTTTCCTAACGCCCCGCGTTTGATTCGAGGATTGGTTTGCTACTTCCCATGTCAAGTGCTCTAATGACTGCGCTTACTGCGGTCCCCTTTCGGCATCCAAAAGTGTGTGCATATATGTGTGCGCGTGTTCGTGCGTGCAACAAGTGATTAACGGATGAAAGTGAATGTTTCCTACTAAAGATCCATCAAATATAACTTTTTAGAGTCTCTTAGGGATTAAAAGAGACGGTAACACGTATTGGACACGGCTTCGAGGGACCAAGACAACGTGTTTTTAGAGTCTCTTAGGGATTAAAAGAGACGGTAACACGTATTGGACACGGCTTCGAGGGATAAAGACAACGTGTTTTTAGAGTCTCTTAGGGATTAAAAGAGACGGTAACACGTATTGAACCCGGCTTCGAGGGATCAAGACAACGTGTTTTACGAATACGAGTTTCTTCGTCATAGAATAAGGCAAAAATAATGAATTGCAGCACACACTAACCTACAAGAGTCCTGCGGGGCCCTCCAAGCGGACTGTGGCCCCAAGATTGAGATCTATTTCCCCAACCAAATATGAAAACCGGCCGGTTGTTAGTCATGGGGAAAAGTTACACACCCACTTTGTCCATGATTGAAAAATTGAAAAGGTTACAA
>JAXCGZ010023846.1:22500-23849 GCA_037179515.1 Halocaridina rubra
AAAATGAAGAGAAAAAATATTTTCCATTCTAGATTTCTTAAATGTATAGCGAGCAGAAAAAAATAGTGATTTATGATGTACATTTGTACACGCATTGCACACTAAATTTTGTGCAATGTACATTATATTTTCAAGAGCAAAAACGCAATTTAATGAAAACCGAATAAAAATACATATCCGTTTTGGAAAAATATAATTTATTTTAGTCTTTTAAGGTCAGGGAGAAACAAAACCTGTACAATACTCGTACAGATTACGTACAAAACAAAACCCTGTGCAATACTCGTACAGCTTACTACAAAACAAAACCCTGTGCAATACTCGTACAGCTTACGTACAAAACAAAACCCTGTGAAATACTCGTACAGCTTATGTACAAAACAAAACCCTGTGCAATACTCGTACAGCGTACGTACAAAACAAAACCCTGTGCAATACTCGTACAGCTTACGTACAAACATCAAAAGCTTACGTGCAAGATAAAAAGCTAGGCGTATTTAATGTGACAAGGAAATGAAAATTATTAGTTGTACAATTGAAAATGAAGAGAGAATATGTTCACATGTACAATGTACACCATCCGGTTCAGTATCGGAAGTACATTTTCATGCCAATAAGAAATAGTAATTATTTACAAAATGCTGTGTAAAGAAGAACATGAAATTTTACCGTACACATTTGCACATTGTACATCATGTTCTGTACAAAATCAGTAGGGCATTTTAATGAAAATAGAAAAAATATGTAATATCAAATCTAGTGTGTTAATGGAAGAAGATAAAAAATAATGTACACTTGTACATTATGCACCATAGGTACATGATTAATTGTATATTTCAAAGTGTTATCTGTAAAAATTCTTAATTCAAGATATTTATGTACAAGAGAAGCTAAAAAATTTACTCTTGAACACTTTCATATTGTACATCGTGTTTTACGTATTTTAAAGTGTACAGGATTTAAGAGTTACTAAATATAAAATTTGAACAGCTTAAGGAGATGAAAGGCAGATGTACATATATGCACCGCATATATGTACATTTGTACGAGGTCAAATGTACATGTGACTGCTTTTATCAATTCTAAGCTTATAGACCAAAGAAGAGAAATATATTCTGTATGCTTGTACATTTGTACAATTATGTACATTAGTCTCTGTATGAAACTGAAACTATATTATGATAAAAAGATCAAGTTTTAGCCATCTGCGGAATAAGGAGCTTTACGCAGTACCGGACCCAAGCTCGGATCACAGGAAGTGGGTTGGTGTTAGGAAAGCCATTTGGCCTCAAAATATTGTACTAAGGACAAACCACTTGTCTCCTGAGCGGCTAGTCCCAAACATCGAC
>JAXCGZ010023847.1:0-23824 GCA_037179515.1 Halocaridina rubra
TCAAGGCGCTACCACTACACCACAGAAGGTTAAAATGAATCCAACCTTATAGCTTATATCTGCTATACTTAGGAATGAACGCATTCTAACTGAATGCCACTATGTTCATATTACAGATTCCCCAACCTCACTCGTGGCTTCATTTTAGCATTTAATTCAATTCCCAATCTCATTCGGGCCATGAAATATAAATAAGCACATTACATATGTGAAAACATAAATCATTTTTTACCCGACCGGGACTCAAACCTAGGACCTATGATTACTAAGTCAAGGCGCTACCACTACACCACAAAAGGTTAAAAGGAATCCAACTTTATAGCTTATATCTGCTATACTTAGGAATGAACGCATTCTAACTGAATGCCACTATGTTCATATTACAGATTCCCCAACCTCACTCGTGGCTTCATTTTAGCATTTAATTCAATTCCCAATCTCCTTCGGGCCATGAAATACAAATAAGCACATTACAAATGTGAAAACATGAATCATTTTTTACCCCAACCGGGACTCGAACCTAGGACTTATGATTACTAAGTCAAGGCGCTACCACTACACCACAGAAGGTTAAAAGGAATCCAACCTTATAGCTTATATCTGCTATACTTAGGAATGAACGCATTCTAACTGAATGCCACTATGTTAATATTACAGATTCCCCAACCTCACTCTTGGCTTCATTTTAGCATTTAATTCAATTCCCAATCTCATTCGGGCCATGAAATACAAATAAGCATATTACATATGTGAAAACATGAATCATTTTTTACCCCGACCGGGACTCGAACCTAGGACTTATGATTACTAAGTCAAGGCGCTACCACTACACCATAGAATGTTAAAAGGAATCCAACCTTATAGCTTATATCTGCTATACTTAGGAATGAACGCATTCTAACTGAATGCCACTATGTTAATATTACAGATTCCCCAACCTCACTCTTGGCTTCATTTTAGCATTTAATTCAATTCCCAATCTCATTCGGGCCATGAAATATAAATAAGCACATTACATATGTGAAAACATAAATCATTTTTTACCCCGACCGGGACTCAAACCTAGGACTTATGATTACTAAGTCAAGGCGCTACCACTACACCACAAAAGGTTGAAAGGAATCCAACCTTATAGCTTATATCTGCTATACTTAGGAATGAACACATTCTAACTGAATGCCACTATGTTAATATTACAGATTCCCCAACCTCACTCTTGGCTTCATTTTAGCATTTAATTCTATTCCCAATCTCATTCTGGCTATGAAATACAAATAAGCACATTACATATGTGAAAACATGAATAATTTTTTACCCCGACCGGGACTCGAACCTAGGGCTTATGATTACTAAGTCAAGACGCTACCATTACACCACAGAAGGTTAAAAGGAATCCAACCTTATAGCTTATATCTGCTATACTTTGGAATGAACGCATTCTAACTGAATGCCACTATGTTAATATTAAAGATTCCCCAGCCTCACTCTTGGCTTCATTTTAGCATTTAATTCTATTCCCAATCTCATTCGGGCCATGAAATACAAATAAGCACATTACATATGTGAAAACATGAATCATTTTTTACCCCGACCGGGACTCGAACCTAGGACTTATGATTACTAATTCAAGGCGCTACCACTACACCACAGAAGGTTAAAAGGAATCCAACCTCATAGCTTATATCTGCTATACTTAGGAATGAACGCATTCTAACTGAATGCCACTATGTTCATATTACAGATTCCCCAACCTCACTCGTGGCTTCATTTTAGCATTTAATTCAATTCCCAGTCTCATTCGGGCCATGAAATACAAATAAGCACATTACATATGTGAAAACATGAATCATTTTTTACCCCGTCCGGGACTCGAACCTAGGACTTATGATTATTAAGTCAAGGCGCTACCACTACACCACAGAAGGTTAAAAGTAATCCAACCTTATAGCTTATATCTGCTATACTTAGGAATGAACGCATTCTAATTGAATGCCGCTTTGTTCATATTACAGATTCCCCAACCTCACTCTTGGCTTCATTTTAGCATTTAATTCAATTCCCAATCTCATTCGGGCCATGAAATACAAATAAGCACATTACATATGTGAAAACATGAATCATTTTTTACCCCGACCGGGACTCGAACCTAGGACTTATGATTACTAAGTCAAGGCGCTACCACTACACCACAGAAGGTTAAAAGGAATCCAACCTTATAGCTTATATTTGCTATACTTAGGAATGAACGCATTCTAACTGAATGCCACTATGTTCATATTACAGATTGCCCAACCTCACTCGTGGCTTCATTTTAGCATTTAATTCAATTCCCAATCTCATTCGGGCCATGAAATACAAATAAGCACATTACATATGTGAAAACTTGAATCATTTTTTAACCCGACCGGGACTCGAACCTAGGACTTATGATTACTAAGTCAAGGCGCTACCACTACACCACAGAAGGTTAAAAGGAATCCAACCTTATAGCTTATATCTGCTATACTTAGGAATGAATGCATTCTAACTGAATGCCACTATGTTCATATTATAGATTCCCCAACCTCACTCTTGGCTTCATTTTAGCATTTAATTCAATTCCCAATCTCATTCGGGCCATGAAATACAAATAAGCACATTACATATGTGAAAACATGAATCATTTTTTACCCCGACCGGGACTCGAACCTAGGACTTATGATTACTAAGTCAAGGCGCTACCACTACACCACAGAAGGTTAAAAGGAATCCAACCTTATAGCTTATATCTGCTATACTAAGGAATGAACGCATTCTAACTGAATGCCACTATTTTCATATTACAGATTCCCCAACCTCACTCGTGGCTTCATTTTAGCATTTAATTCAATTCCCAATCTCATTCGGGCCATGAAATACAAATAAGCACATTACATATGTGAAAACATGAATCATTTTTTACCCCGACCGGGACTCGAACCTAGGACTTATGATTACTAAGTCAAGGCGCTACCACTACACCACAAAAGTTTAAAAGGAATCCAACCTTATAGCTTATATCTGCTATACTTAGGAATGAACGCATTCTAACTGAATGCCACTATGTCCATATTACAGATTCCCCAACCTCACTCGTGGCTTCATTTTAGCATTTAATTCAATTCCCAATCTCATTCGGGCCATGAAATATAAATAAGCACATTACATATGTGAAAACATGAATCATTTTTTACCCCGACCGGGACTCGAACCTAGGACTTATGATTACTAAGTCAAGGCGCTACCACTACACCACAGAAGGTTAAAAGGAATCCAACCTTATAGCTTATATCTGCTATACTTAGGAATGAACGCATTCTAACTGAATGCCACTATGTTCATATTACAGATTCCCCAACCTCACTCGTGGCTTCATTTTAGCATTTAATTCAATTCCCAATCTCATTCGGGCCATGAAATATAAATAAGCACATTACATATGTGAAAACATGAATAATTTTTTACCCCGACTGGGACTCGAACCTAGGACTTATGATTACTAAGTCAAGGCGCTACCACTACACCACAGAAGGTTAAAAGGAATCCAACCTTATAGCTTATATCTGCTATACTTAGGAATGAACGCATTCTAACTGAATGCCACTATGTTCATATTACAGATTCACCAACCTTACTCTTGTCATCATTTTAGCATTTAATTCAATTCCCAATCTCATTCGGGCCATGAAATACAAATAAGCACATTACATATGTGAAAACAATAATAATATTTTACCCCGACCGGGACTCGAACCTAGGACTTATGATTACTAAGTCAAGGCGCTACCACTACACCACAGAAGGTTAAAAGGAATCCAACCTTATAGCTTATATCTGCTATACTTAGGAATGAACGCATTCTAACTGAATGCCACTATGTTAATATTACAGATTCCCCAACCTCACTCTTGGCTTCATTTTAGCATTTAATTCAATTCCCAATCTCATTCGGGCCATGAAATACAAATAAGCACATTACATATGTGAAAACATGAATCATTTTTTACCCCGACCGGGAGTCGAACTTAGGACTTATGATTACTAAGTCAAGGCGCTAATACTACACCACAGAAGGTTAAAAGGAATCCAACCTAATAGCTTATATCTGCTATACTTAGGAATGAACGCATTCTAACTGAATGCCACTATGTTAATATTACAGATTCCCCAACCTCATTCTTGGCTTCATTTTAGCATTTAATTCAATTCCCAATCTCATTCGGGCCATGAAATACAAATAAGCACATTACATATGTGAAAACATGAATCATTTTTTACCCCGACCGGGACTCGAACCTAGGACTTATGATTACTAAGCCAAGGCGCTAAAACTACACCACAGAAGGTTAAAAGGAATCCAACCTTATAGCTTATATCTGCTATACTTAGGAATGAACGCATTCTAACTGAATGCCACTATGTTCATATTACAGATTCCCCAACCTCACTCGTGGCTTCATTTTAGCATTTAATTCAATACCCAATCTCATTCGGGCCATGAAATATAAATAAGCACATTACATATGTGAAAACATGAATCATTTTTTACCCCGACCGGGACTCGAACCTAGGACTTATGATTACTAAGTCAAGGCGCTACCACTACACCACAGAAGGTTAAAAGGAATCCAACCTTATAGCTTATATCTGCTATACTTTGGAATGAACGCATTCTAACTGAATGCCACTATGTTCATATTACAGATTCCCCAACCTCACTCGTGGCTTCATTTTAGCATTTAATTCAATTCCCAATCTCATTCGGGCCATGAAATATAAATAAGCACATTACATATGTGAAAACATGAATCATATTTTACCCCGACCGGGACTCGAACCTAGGACTTATGATTACTAAGTCAAGGCGCTACCACTACACCACAGAAGGTTAAAAGGAATCCAACCTTATAGCTTATATCTGCTATACTTAGGAATGAACGCATTCTAACTGAATGCCACTATGTTCATATTACAGATTCCCCAACCTCACTCGTGGCTTCATTTTAGCATTTAATTCAATTCCCAATCTCATTCGGGCTATGAAATATAAATAAGCACATTACATATGTGAAAACATGAATCATTTTTTACCCCGACTGGGACTCGAACCTAGGACTTATGATTACTAAGTCAAGGCGCTACCACTACACCACAGAAGGTTAAAAGGAATCCAACCTTATAGCTTATATCTGCTATACTTAGGAATGAACGCATTCTAACTGAATGCCACTATGTTCATATTACAGATTCCCCAACCTTACTCTTGTCTTCATTTTAGCATTTAATTCAATTCCCAATCTCATTCGGGCCATGAAATACAAATAAGCACATTACATATGTGAAAACAATAATAATAATTTACCCCGACCGGGATTCGAACCTAGGACTTATGATTACTAAGTCAAGGCGCTACCACTACACCACAGAAGGTTAAAAGGAATCCAACCTTATAGCTTATATCTGCTATACTTAGGAATAAACGCATTCTAACCGAATGCCACTATGTTAATATTACAGATTCCCCAACCTCACTCTTGGCTTCATTTTAGCATTTAATTCAATTCCCAATCTCATTCGGGCCATGAAATACAAATAAGCACATTACATATGTGAAAACATGAATCATTTTTTACCCCGACCGGGACTCGAACCTAGGACTTATGATTACTAAGTCAAGGCGCTAAAACTACACCACAGAAGGTTAAAAGGAATCCAACCTTATAGCTTATATCTGCTATACTTAGGAATGAACGCATTCTAACTGAATGCCACTATGTTAATATTACAGATTCCCCAACCTCACTCTTGGCTTCATTTTAGCATTTAATTCAATTCCCAATCTCATTCGGGCCATGAAATACAAATAAGCACATTACATATGTGAAAACATGAATCATTTTTTACCCCGACCGGGACTCGAACCTAGGACTTATGATTACTAAGTCAAGGCGCTAAAACTACACCACAGAAGGTTAAAAGGAATCCAACCTTATAGCTTATATCTGCTATACTTAGGAATGAACGCATTCTAACTGAATGCCACAATGTTCATATTACAGATTCCCCAACCTCACTCGTGGCTTCATTTTAGCATTTAATTCAATACCCAATCTCATTCGGGCCATGAAATATAAATAAGCACATTACATATGTGAAAACATGAATCATTTTTTACCCCGACCGGGACTCGAACCTAGGACTTATGATTACTAAGTCAAGGCGCTACCACTACACCACAGAAGGTTAAAAGGAATCCAACCTTATAGCTTATATCTGCTATACTTAGGAATGAACGCATTCTAACTGAATGCCACTATGTTCATATTACAGATTCACCAACCTTACTCTTGTCATCATTTTAGCATTTAATTCAATTCCCAATCTCATTCGGGCCATGAAATACAAATAAGCACATTACATATGTGAAAACAATAATAATATTTTACCCCGACCGGGACTCGAACCTAGGACTTATGATTACTAAGTCAAGGCGCTACCACTACACCACAGAAGGTTAAAAGGAATCCAACCTTATAGCTTATATCTGCTATACTTAGGAATGAACGCATTCTAACTGAATGCCACTATGTTAATATTACAGATTCCCCAACCTCACTCTTGGCTTCATTTTAGCATTTAATTCAATTCCCAATCTCATTCGGGCCATGAAATACAAATAAGCACATTACATATGTGAAAACATGAATCATTTTTTACCCCGACCGGGAGTCGAACTTAGGACTTATGATTACTAAGTCAAGGCGCTAATACTACACCACAGAAGGTTAAAAGGAATCCAACCTAATAGCTTATATCTGCTATACTTAGGAATGAACGCATTCTAACTGAATGCCACTATGTTAATATTACAGATTCCCCAACCTCATTCTTGGCTTCATTTTAGCATTTAATTCAATTCCCAATCTCATTCGGGCCATGAAATACAAATAAGCACATTACATATGTGAAAACATGAATCATTTTTTACCCCGACCGGGACTCGAACCTAGGACTTATGATTACTAAGCCAAGGCGCTAAAACTACACCACAGAAGGTTAAAAGGAATCCAACCTTATAGCTTATATCTGCTATACTTAGGAATGAACGCATTCTAACTGAATGCCACTATGTTCATATTACAGATTCCCCAACCTCACTCGTGGCTTCATTTTAGCATTTAATTCAATACCCAATCTCATTCGGGCCATGAAATATAAATAAGCACATTACATATGTGAAAACATGAATCATTTTTTACCCCGACCGGGACTCGAACCTAGGACTTATGATTACTAAGTCAAGGCGCTACCACTACACCACAGAAGGTTAAAAGGAATCCAACCTTATAGCTTATATCTGCTATACTTTGGAATGAACGCATTCTAACTGAATGCCACTATGTTCATATTACAGATTCCCCAACCTCACTCGTGGCTTCATTTTAGCATTTAATTCAATTCCCAATCTCATTCGGGCCATGAAATATAAATAAGCACATTACATATGTGAAAACATGAATCATATTTTACCCCGACCGGGACTCGAACCTAGGACTTATGATTACTAAGTCAAGGCGCTACCACTACACCACAGAAGGTTAAAAGGAATCCAACCTTATAGCTTATATCTGCTATACTTAGGAATGAACGCATTCTAACTGAATGCCACTATGTTCATATTACAGATTCCCCAACCTCACTCGTGGCTTCATTTTAGCATTTAATTCAATTCCCAATCTCATTCGGGCTATGAAATATAAATAAGCACATTACATATGTGAAAACATGAATCATTTTTTACCCCGACTGGGACTCGAACCTAGGACTTATGATTACTAAGTCAAGGCGCTACCACTACACCACAGAAGGTTAAAAGGAATCCAACCTTATAGCTTATATCTGCTATACTTAGGAATGAACGCATTCTAACTGAATGCCACTATGTTCATATTACAGATTCCCCAACCTTACTCTTGTCTTCATTTTAGCATTTAATTCAATTCCCAATCTCATTCGGGCCATGAAATACAAATAAGCACATTACATATGTGAAAACAATAATAATAATTTACCCCGACCGGGATTCGAACCTAGGACTTATGATTACTAAGTCAAGGCGCTACCACTACACCACAGAAGGTTAAAAGGAATCCAACCTTATAGCTTATATCTGCTATACTTAGGAATAAACGCATTCTAACCGAATGCCACTATGTTAATATTACAGATTCCCCAACCTCACTCTTGGCTTCATTTTAGCATTTAATTCAATTCCCAATCTCATTCGGGCCATGAAATACAAATAAGCACATTACATATGTGAAAACATGAATCATTTTTTACCCCGACCGGGACTCGAACCTAGGACTTATGATTACTAAGTCAAGGCGCTAAAACTACACCACAGAAGGTTAAAAGGAATCCAACCTTATAGCTTATATCTGCTATACTTAGGAATGAACGCATTCTAACTGAATGCCACTATGTTAATATTACAGATTCCCCAACCTCACTCTTGGCTTCATTTTAGCATTTAATTCAATTCCCAATCTCATTCGGGCCATGAAATACAAATAAGCACATTACATATGTGAAAACATGAATCATTTTTTACCCCGACCGGGACTCGAACCTAGGACTTATGATTACTAAGTCAAGGCGCTAAAACTACACCACAGAAGGTTAAAAGGAATCCAACCTTATAGCTTATATCTGCTATACTTTGGAATGAACGCATTCTAACTGAATGCCACTATGTTCATATTACAGATTCCCCAACCTCACTCGTGTCTTCATTTTAGCATTTAATTCAATACCCAATCTCATTCGGGCCATGAAATATAAATAAGCACATTACATATGTGAAAACATGAATCATTTTTTACCCCGACCGGGACTCGAACCTAGGACTTATGATTACTAAGTCAAGGCGCTACCACTACACCACAGAAGGTTAAAAGGAATCCAACCTTATAGCTTATATCTGCTATACTTAGGAATGAACTCATTCTAACTGAATGCCACTATGTTCATATTACAGATTCACCAACCTTACTCTTGTTATCATTTTAGCATTTAATTCAATTCCCAATCTCATTCGGGCCATGAAATACAAATAAGCACATTACATATGTGAAAACAATAATAATATTTTACCCCGACCGGGACTCGAACCTAGGACTTATGATTACTAAGTCAAGGCGCTACCACTACACCACAGAAGGTTAAAAGGAATCCAACCTTATAGCTTATATCTGCTATACTTAGGAATGAACGCATTCTAACTGAATGCCACTATGTTAATATTACAGATTCCCCAACCTCACTCTTGGCTTCATTTTAGCATTTAATTCAATTCCCAATCTCATTCGGGCCATGAAATACAAATAAGCACATTACATATGTGAAAACATGAATCATTTTTTACCCCGACCGGGAGTCGAACTTAGGACTTATGATTACTAAGTCAAGGCGCTAATACTACACCACAGAAGGTTAAAAGGAATCCAACCTAATAGCTTATATCTGCTATACTTAGGAATGAACGCATTCTAACTGAATGCCACTATGTTAATATTACAGATTCCCCAACCTCATTCTTGGCTTCATTTTAGCATTTAATTCAATTCCCAATCTCATTCGGGCCATGAAATACAAATAAGCACATTACATATGTGAAAACATGAATCATTTTTTACCCCGACCGGGACTCGAACCTAGGACTTATGATTACTAAGCCAAGGCGCTAAAACTACACCACAGAAGGTTAAAAGGAATCCAACCTTATAGCTTATATCTGCTATACTTAGGAATGAACGCATTCTAACTGAATGCCACTATGTTCATATTACAGATTCCCCAACCTCACTCGTGGCTTCATTTTAGCATTTAATTCAATACCCAATCTCATTCGGGCCATGAAATATAAATAAGCACATTACATATGTGAAAACATGAATCATTTTTTACCCCGACCGGGACTCGAACCTAGGACTTATGATTACTAAGTCAAGGCGCTACCACTACACCACAGAAGGTTAAAAGGAATCCAACCTTATAGCTTATATCTGCTATACTTTGGAATGAACGCATTCTAACTGAATGCCACTATGTTCATATTACAGATTCCCCAACCTCACTCGTGGCTTCATTTTAGCATTTAATTCAATTCCCAATCTCATTCGGGCCATGAAATATAAATAAGCACATTACATATGTGAAAACATGAATCATATTTTACCCCGACCGGGACTCGAACCTAGGACTTATGATTACTAAGTCAAGGCGCTACCACTACACCACAGAAGGTTAAAAGGAATCCAACCTTATAGCTTATATCTGCTATACTTAGGAATGAACGCATTCTAACTGAATGCCACTATGTTCATATTACAGATTCCCCAACCTCACTCGTGGCTTCATTTTAGCATTTAATTCAATTCCCAATCTCATTCGGGCTATGAAATATAAATAAGCACATTACATATGTGAAAACATGAATCATTTTTTACCCCGACTGGGACTCGAACCTAGGACTTATGATTACTAAGTCAAGGCGCTACCACTACACCACAGAAGGTTAAAAGGAATCCAACCTTATAGCTTATATCTGCTATACTTAGGAATGAACGCATTCTAACTGAATGCCACTATGTCCATATTACAGATTCCCCAACCTCACTCGTGGCTTCATTTTAGCATTTAATTCAATTCCCAATCTCATTCGGGCCATGAAATATAAATAAGCACATTACATATGTGAAAACATGAATCATTTTTTACCCCGACCGGGACTCGAACCAAGGACTTATGATTACTAAGTCAAGGCGCTACCACTACACCACAGAAGGTTAAAAGGAATCCAACCTTATAGCTTATATCTGCTATACTTAGGAATGAACGCATTCTAACTGAATGCCACTTTGTTCATATTACAGATTCCCCAACCTCACTCGTGGCTTCATTTTAGCATTTAATTCAATTCCCAATCTCATTCGGGCCATGAAATATAAATAAGCACATTACATATGTGAAAACATGAATAATTTTTTACCCCGACTGGGACTCGAACCTAGGACTTATGATTACTAAGTCAAGGCGCTACCACTACACCACAGAAGGTTAAAAGGAATCCAACCTTATAGCTTATATCTGCTATACTTAGGAATGAACGCATTCTAACTGAATGCCACTATGTTCATATTACAGATTCACCAACCTTACTCTTGTCATCATTTTAGCATTTAATTCAATTCCCAATCTCATTCGGGCCATGAAATACAAATAAGCACATTACATATGTGAAAACAATAATAATATTTTACCCCGACCGGGACTCGAACCTAGGACTTATGATTACTAAGTCAAGGCGCTACCACTACACCACAGAAGGTTAAAAGGAATCCAACCTTATAGCTTATATCTGCTATACTTAGGAATGAACGCATTCTAACTGAATGCCACTATGTTAATATTACAGATTCCCCAACCTCACTCTTGGCTTCATTTTAGCATTTAATTCAATTCCCAATCTCATTCGGGCCATGAAATACAAATAAGCACATTACATATGTGAAAACATGAATCATTTTTTACCCCGACCGGGAGTCGAACTTAGGACTTATGATTACTAAGTCAAGGCGCTAATACTACACCACAGAAGGTTAAAAGGAATCCAACCTAATAGCTTATATCTGCTATACTTAGGAATGAACGCATTCTAACTGAATGCCACTATGTTAATATTACAGATTCCCCAACCTCATTCTTGGCTTCATTTTAGCATTTAATTCAATTCCCAATCTCATTCGGGCCATGAAATACAAATAAGCACATTACATATGTGAAAACATGAATCATTTTTTACCCCGACCGGGACTCGAACCTAGGACTTATGATTACTAAGCCAAGGCGCTACCACTACACCACAGAAGGTTAAAAGGAATCCAACCTTATAGCTTATATCTGCTATACTTAGGAATGAACGCATTCTAACTGAATGCCACTATGTTCATATTACAGATTCCCCAACCTTACTCTTGTCTTCATTTTAGCATTTAATTCAATTCCCAATCTCATTCGGGCCATGAAATACAAATAAGCACATTACATATGTGAAAACAATAATAATAATTTACCCCGACCGGGATTCGAACCTAGGACTTATGATTACTAAGTCAAGGCGCTACCACTACACCACAGAAGGTTAAAAGGAATCCAACCTTATAGCTTATATCTGCTATACTTAGGAATAAACGCATTCTAACCGAATGCCACTATGTTAATATTACAGATTCCCCAACCTCACTCTTGGCTTCATTTTAGCATTTAATTCAATTCCCAATCTCATTCGGGCCATGAAATACAAATAAGCACATTACATATGTGAAAACATGAATCATTTTTTACCCCGACCGGGACTCGAACCTAGGACTTATGATTACTAAGTCAAGGCGCTAAAACTACACCACAGAAGGTTAAAAGGAATCCAACCTTATAGCTTATATCTGCTATACTTAGGAATGAACGCATTCTAACTGAATGCCACTATGTTAATATTACAGATTCCCCAACCTCACTCTTGGCTTCATTTTAGCATTTAATTCAATTCCCAATCTCATTCGGGCCATGAAATACAAATAAGCACATTACATATGTGAAAACATGAATCATTTTTTACCCCGACCGGGACTCGAACCTAGGACTTATGATTACTAAGTCAAGGCGCTAAAACTACACCACAGAAGGTTAAAAGGAATCCAACCTTATAGCTTATATCTGCTATACTTTGGAATGAACGCATTCTAACTGAATGCCACTATGTTCATATTACAGATTCCCCAACCTCACTCGTGTCTTCATTTTAGCATTTAATTCAATACCCAATCTCATTCGGGCCATGAAATATAAATAAGCACATTACATATGTGAAAACATGAATCATTTTTTACCCCGACCGGGACTCGAACCTAGGACTTATGATTACTAAGTCAAGGCGCTACCACTACACCACAGAAGGTTAAAAGGAATCCAACCTTATAGCTTATATCTGCTATACTTAGGAATGAACTCATTCTAACTGAATGCCACTATGTTCATATTACAGATTCACCAACCTTACTCTTGTCATCATTTTAGCATTTAATTCAATTCCCAATCTCATTCGGGCCATGAAATACAAATAAGCACATTACATATGTGAAAACATGAATCATTTTTTACCCCGACCGGGACTCGAACCTAGGACTTATGATTACTAAGCCAAGGCGCTAAAACTACACCACAGAAGGTTAAAAGGAATCCAACCTTATAGCTTATATCTGCTATACTTAGGAATGAACGCATTCTAACTGAATGCCACTATGTTCATATTACAGATTCCCCAACCTCACTCGTGGCTTCATTTTAGCATTTAATTCAATACCCAATCTCATTCGGGCCATGAAATATAAATAAGCACATTACATATGTGAAAACATGAATCATTTTTTACCCCGACCGGGACTCGAACCTAGGACTTATGATTACTAAGTCAAGGCGCTACCACTACACCACAGAAGGTTAAAAGGAATCCAACCTTATAGCTTATATCTGCTATACTTTGGAATGAACGCATTCTAACTGAATGCCACTATGTTCATATTACAGATTCCCCAACCTCACTCGTGGCTTCATTTTAGCATTTAATTCAATTCCCAATCTCATTCGGGCCATGAAATATAAATAAGCACATTACATATGTGAAAACATGAATCATATTTTACCCCGACCGGGACTCGAACCTAGGACTTATGATTACTAAGTCAAGGCGCTACCACTACACCACAGAAGGTTAAAAGGAATCCAACCTTATAGCTTATATCTGCTATACTTAGGAATGAACGCATTCTAACTGAATGCCACTATGTTCATATTACAGATTCCCCAACCTCACTCTTGGCTTCATTTTAGCATTTAATTCAATTCCCAATCTCATTCGGGCTATGAAATATAAATAAGCACATTACATATGTGAAAACATGAATCATTTTTTACCCCGACCGGGACTCGAACCTAGGACTTATGATTACTAAGTCAAGGCGCTACCACTACACCACAGAAGGTTAAAAGGAATCCAACCTTATAGCTTATATCTGCTATACTTAGGAATGAACGCATTCTAACTGAATGCCACTATGTTCATATTACAGATTCCCCAACCTCACTCTTGTCTTCATTTTAGCATTTAATTCAATTCCCAATCTCATTCGGGCCATGAAATACAAATAAGCACATTACATATGTGAAAACAATGAATAATAATTTACCCCGACCGGGATTCGAACCTAGGACTTATGATTACTAAGTCAAGGCGCTACCACTACACCACAGAAGGTTAAAAGGAATCCAACCTTATAGCTTATATCTGCTATACTTAGGAATAAACGCATTCTAACCGAATGCCACTATGTTAATATTACAGATTCCCCAACCTCACTCTTGGCTTCATTTTAGCATTTAATTCAATTCCCAATCTCATTCGGGCCATGAAATACAAATAAGCACATTACATATGTGAAAACATGAATCATTTTTTACCCCGACCGGGACTCGAACCTAGGACTTATGATTACTAAGCCAAGGCGCTAAAACTACACCACAGAAGGTTAAAAGGAATCCAACCTTATAGCTTATATCTGCTATACTTAGGAATGAACGCATTCTAACTGAATGCCACTATGTTCATATTACAGATTCCCCAACCTCACTCGTGGCTTCATTTTAGCATTTAATTCAATACCCAATCTCATTCGGGCCATGAAATATAAATAAGCACATTACATATGTGAAAACATGAATCATTTTTTACCCCGACCGGGACTCGAACCTAGGACTTATGATTACTAAGTCAAGGCGCTACCACTACACCACAGAAGGTTAAAAGGAATCCAACCTTATAGCTTATATCTGCTATACTTTGGAATGAACGCATTCTAACTGAATGCCACTATGTTCATATTACAGATTCCCCAACCTCACTCGTGGCTTCATTTTAGCATTTAATTCAATTCCCAATCTCATTCGGGCCATGAAATATAAATAAGCACATTACATATGTGAAAACATGAATCATATTTTACCCCGACCGGGACTCGAACCTAGGACTTATGATTACTAAGTCAAGGCGCTACCACTACACCACAGAAGGTTAAAAGGAATCCAACCTTATAGCTTATATCTGCTATACTTAGGAATGAACGCATTCTAACTGAATGCCACTATGTTCATATTACAGATTCCCCAACCTCACTCGTGGCTTCATTTTAGCATTTAATTCAATTCCCAATCTCATTCGGGCTATGAAATATAAATAAGCACATTACATATGTGAAAACATGAATCATTTTTTACCCCGACTGGGACTCGAACCTAGGACTTATGATTACTAAGTCAAGGCGCTACCACTACACCACAGAAGGTTAAAAGGAATCCAACCTTATAGCTTATATCTGCTATACTTAGGAATGAACGCATTCTAACTGAATGCCACTATGTTCATATTACAGATTCCCCAACCTTACTCTTGTCTTCATTTTAGCATTTAATTCAATTCCCAATCTCATTCGGGCCATGAAATACAAATAAGCACATTACATATGTGAAAACAATAATAATAATTTACCCCGACCGGGATTCGAACCTAGGACTTATGATTACTAAGTCAAGGCGCTACCACTACACCACAGAAGGTTAAAAGGAATCCAACCTTATAGCTTATATCTGCTATACTTAGGAATAAACGCATTCTAACCGAATGCCACTATGTTAATATTACAGATTCCCCAACCTCACTCTTGGCTTCATTTTAGCATTTAATTCAATTCCCAATCTCATTCGGGCCATGAAATACAAATAAGCACATTACATATGTGAAAACATGAATCATTTTTTACCCCGACCGGGACTCGAACCTAGGACTTATGATTACTAAGTCAAGGCGCTAAAACTACACCACAGAAGGTTAAAAGGAATCCAACCTTATAGCTTATATCTGCTATACTTAGGAATGAACGCATTCTAACTGAATGCCACTATGTTAATATTACAGATTCCCCAACCTCACTCTTGGCTTCATTTTAGCATTTAATTCAATTCCCAATCTCATTCGGGCCATGAAATACAAATAAGCACATTACATATGTGAAAACATGAATCATTTTTTACCCCGACCGGGACTCGAACCTAGGACTTATGATTACTAAGTCAAGGCGCTAAAACTACACCACAGAAGGTTAAAAGGAATCCAACCTTATAGCTTATATCTGCTATACTTTGGAATGAACGCATTCTAACTGAATGCCACTATGTTCATATTACAGATTCCCCAACCTCACTCGTGGCTTCATTTTAGCATTTAATTCAATACCCAATCTCATTCGGGCCATGAAATATAAATAAGCACATTACATATGTGAAAACATGAATCATTTTTTACCCCGACCGGGACTCGAACCTAGGACTTATGATTACTAAGTCAAGGCGCTACCACTACACCACAGAAGGTTAAAAGGAATCCAACCTTATAGCTTATATCTGCTATACTTAGGAATGAACTCATTCTAACTGAATGCCACTATGTTCATATTACAGATTCCCCAACCTCACTCGTGGCTTCATTTTAGCATTTAATTCAATTCCCAATCTCATTCGGGCCATGAAATATAAATAAGCACATTACATATGTGAAAACATGAATCATTTTTTACCCCGACTGTGACTCGAACCTAGGACTTATGATTACTAAGTCAAGGCGCTACCACTACACCACAGAAGGTTAAAAGGAATCCAACCTTATAGCTTATATCTGCTATACTTAGGAATGAACGCATTCTAACTGAATGCCACTATGTTCATATTACAGATTCCCCAACCATACTCTTGGCTTCATTTTAGCATTTAATTCAATTCCCAATCTCATTCGGGCCATGAAATACAAATAAGCACATTACATATGTGAAAACATGAATAATTTTTTACCCCGACCGGGACTCGAACCTAGGACTTATGATTACTAAATCAAGGCGCTACCACTACACCACAGAAGGTTAAAAGGAATCCAACCTTATAGCTTATATCTGCTATACTTAGGAATGAACGCATTCTAACTGAATGCCACTATGTTAATATTACAGATTCAACAACCTCACTCTTGGCTTCATTTTAGCATTTAATTCAATTCCCAGTCTCATTCGGGCCATGAAATACAAATAAGCACATTACATATGTGAAAACATGAATAATTTTTTACCCCGACCCGGATTCGAACCTAGGACTTATGATTACTAAGTCAAGGCGCTACCACTACACCACAGAAGGTTAATAGGAATCCAACCTTATAGCTTATATCTGCTATACTTAGGAATGAATGCATTCTAACTGAATGCCACTATGTTCATATTACAGATTCCCCAGCCTCACTCGTGGCTTCAATTTAGCATTTAATTCAATTCCCAATCTCATTCGGGCCATGAAATACAAATAAGCACATTACATATGTGAAAACATGAATCATTTTTTACCCCGACCGGGACTCGAACCTAGGACCTATGATTACTAAGTCAAGGCGCTACCACTACACCACAGAAGGTTAAAAGGAATCCAACCTTATAGCTTATATCTGCTATACTTAGGAATGAACGCATTCTAACTGAATGCCACTATGTTCATATTACAGATTCCCCAACCTCACTCGTGGCTTCATTTTAGCATTTAATTCAATTCCCAATCTCATTCGGGCCATGAAATACAAATAAGCACATTACAAATGTGAAAACATGAATCATTTTTTACCCCGACCGGGACTCGAACCTAGGACTTATGATTACTAAGTCAAGGCGCTACCACTACACCACAGAAGGATAAAAGGAATCCAACCTTATAGCTTATATCTGCTATACTTAGGAATGAACGCATTCTAACTGAATGCCACTATGTTCATATTACAGATTCCTCAACCTTACTCTTGGCTTCATTTTAGCATTTAATTCAATTCCCAATCTCATTCGGGCCATGAAATACAAATAAGCACATTACATATGTGAAAACATAAATCATTTTTTACCCCGACCAGGACTCGAACCTAGGACTTATGATTACTAAGTCAAGGCGCTACCACTACACCACCCTTATAGCTTATATCTGCTATACTTAGGAATGAACGCATTCTAACTGAATGCCACTATGTTAATATTACAGATTCCCCAACCTCACTCTTGGCTTCATTTTAGCATTTAATTCAATTCCCAATCTCATTCGGGCCATGAAATACAAATAAGCACATTACATATGTGAAAACATGAATCATTTTTTACCCCGACCGGGACTCGAACCTAGGACTTATGATTACTAAGTCAAGGCGCTACCACTACACCACAGAAGGTTAAAAGGAATCCAACCTTATAGCTTATATCTGCTATACTTAGGAATGAACGCATTCTAACTGAATGCCACTATGTTACTATTACAGATTCAACAACCTCACTTTTGGCTTCATTTTAGCATTTAATTCAATTCCCAGTCTCATTCGGGCCATGAAATAAAAATAAGCACATTACATATGTGAAAACATGAATAATTTTTTACCCCGACCCGGATTCGAACCTAGGACTTATGATTACTAAGTCAAGGCGCTACCACTACACCACAGAAGGTTAAAAGGAATCCAACCTTATAGCTTATATCTGCTATACTTAGGAATGAACGCATTCTAACTGAATGCAACTATGTTCATATTACAGATTCCCCAACCTCACTCGTGGCTTCATTTTAGCATTTAATTCAATTCTCAATCTCATTCGGGCCATGAAATACAAATAAGCACATTACAAATGTGAAAACATGAATCATTTTTTACCCCGACCGGGACTTGAACCTAGGACTTATGATTACTAAGTCAAGGCGCTACCACTACACCACAGAAGGTTAAAAGGAATCCAACCTTATAGCTTATATCTGCTATACTTAGGAATGAACGCATTCTAACTGAATGCCACTATGTTCATATTACAGATTCCTCAACCTTACTCTTGGCTTCATTTAAGCATTTAATTCAATTCCCAATCTCATTCGGGCCATGAAATACAAATAAGCACATTACATATGTGAAAACATAAATCATTTTTTACCCCGACCGGGACTCGAACCTAGGACTTATGATTACTAAGTCAAGGTGCTACCACTACACCACAGAAGGTTAAAAGGAATCCAACCTTATAGCTTATATCTGCTATACTTAGGAATGAACGCATTCTAACTGAATGCCACTATGTTAATATTACAGATTCCCCAACCTCACTCTTGGCTTCATTTTAGCATTTAATTCAATTCCCAATCTCATTCGGGCCATGAAATACAAATAAGCACATTACATATGTGAAAACATGAATCATTTTTTACCCCGACCGGGACTCGAACCTAGGACTTATGATTACTAAGTCAAGGCGCTACCACTACACCATAGAAGGTTAAAAGGAATCCAACCTTATAGCTTATATCTGCTATACTTAGGAATGAACGCATTCTAACTGAATGCCACTATGTTAATATTACAGATTCAACAACCTCACTCTTGGCTTCATTTTAGCATTTAATTCAATTCCCAGTCTCATTCGGGCCATGAAATACAAATAAGCACATTACATATGTGAAAACATGAATAATTTTTTACCCCGACCCGGATTCGAACCTAGGACTTATGATTACTAAGTCAAGGCGCTACCACTACACCACAGAAGGGTAATAGGAATCCAACCTTTTAGCTTATATCTGCTATACTTAGGAATGAACGCATTCTAACTGAATGCCACTATGTTCACATTACAGATTCCCCAACCTCACTCGTGGCTTCATTTTAGCATTTAATTCAATTCCCAATCTCATTCGGGCCATGAAATACAAATAAGCACATTACATATGTGAAAACATGAATCATTTTTTACCCCGACCGGGACTCGAACCTAGGACTTATGATTACTAAGTCAAGGCGCTACCACTACACCACAGAAGGTTAAAAGGAATCCAACCTTATAGCTTATATCTGCTATACTTAGGAATGAACGCATTCTAACTGAATGCCACTATGTTAATATTACAGATTCCCCAACCTCACTCTTGGCTTCATTTTAGCATTTAATTCAATTCCCAATCTCATTCGGGCCATGAAATACAAATAAGCACATTACATATGTGAAAACATGAATCATTTTTTACCCCGACCGGGACTCGAACCTAGGGCTTTTGATTACTAAGTCAAGGCGCTACCACTACACCACAGAAGGTTAAAAGGAATCCAACCTTATAGCTTATATCTGCTATACTTAGGAATGAACGCATTCTAACTGAATGCCACTATGTTAATATTACAGATTCCCCAACCTCACTCTTGGCTTCATTTTAGCATTTAATTCAATTCCCAATCTCATTCGGGCCATGAAATACAAATAAGCACATTACATATGTGAAAACATGAATCATTTTTTACCCCGACCGGGACTCGAACCTAGGGCTTTTGATTACTAAGTCAAGGCGCTACCACTACACCACAGAAGGTTAAAATGAATCCAACCTTATAGCTTATATCTGCTATACTTAGGAATGAACGCATTCTAACTGAATGCCACTATGTTCATATTACAGATTCCCCAACCTCACTCGTGGCTTCATTTTAGCATTTAATTCAATTCCCAATCTCATTCGGGCCATGAAATATAAATAAGCACATTACATATGTGAAAACATAAATCATTTTTTACCCCGACCGGGACTCAAACCTAGGACCTATGATTACTAAGTCAAGGCGCTACCACTACACCACAAAAGGTTAAAAGGAATCCAACCTTATAGCTTATATCTGCTATACTTAGGAATGAACGCATTCTAACTGAATGCCACTATGTTCATATTACAGATTCCCCAACCTCACTCGTGGCTTCATTTTAGCATTTAATTCAATTCCCAATCTCATTCGGGCCATGAAATACAAATAAGCACATTACAAATGTGAAAACATGAATCATTTTTTACCCCGACCGGGACTCGAACCTAGGACTTATGATTACTAAGTCAAGGCGCTACCACTACACCACAGAAGGTTAAAAGGAATCCAACCTTATAGCTTATATCTGCTATACTTAGGAATGAACGCATTCTAACTGAATGCCACTATGTTAATATTACAGATTCCCCAACCTCACTCTTGGCTTCATTTTAGCATTTAATTCAATTCCCAATCTCATTCGGGCCATGAAATACAAATAAGCATATTACATATGTGAAAACATGAATCATTTTTTACCCCGACCGGGACTCGAACCTAGGACTTATGATTACTAAGTCAAGGCGCTACCACTACACCATAGAATGTTAAAAGGAATCCAACCTTATAGCTTATATCTGCTATACTTTGGAATGAACGCATTCTAACTGAATGCCACTATGTTAATATTACAGATTCAACAACCTCACTCTTGGCTTCATTTTAGCATTTAATTCAATTCCCAGCCTCATTCGGGCCATGAAATAAAAATAAGCACATTACATATGTGAAAACATGAATAATTTTTTACCCCGACCCGGATTCGAACCTAGGACTTATGATTACTAAGTCAAGGCGCTACCACTACACCACAGAAGGGTAATAGGAATCCAACCTTATAGCTTATATCTGCTATACTTAGGAATGAACGCATTCTAACTGAATGCCACTATGTTCACATTACAGATTCCCCAACCTCACTCGTGGCTTCATTTTAGCATTTAATTCAATTCCCAATCTCATTCGGGCCATGAAATACAAATAAGCACATTACATATGTGAAAACATGAATCATTTTTTACCCCGACCGGGACTCGAACCTAGGACTTATGATTACTAAGTCAAGGCGCTACCACTACACCACAGAAGGTTAAAAGGAATCCAACCTTATAGCTTATATCTGCTATACTTAGGAATGAACGCATTCTAACTGAATGCCACTATGTTCATATTACAGATTCCTCAACCTTACTCTTGGCTTCATTTTAGCATTTAATTCAATTCCCAATCTCATTCGGGCCATGAAATACAAATAAGCACATTACAAATGTGAAAACATAAATCATTTTTTACCCCAACCGGGACTCGAACCTAGGACTTATGATTACTAAGTCAAGGCGCTACCACTACACCACAGAAGGTTAAAAGGAATCCAACCTTATAGCTTATATCTGCTATACTTAGGAATGAACGCATTCTAACTGAATGCCACTATGTTAATATTACAGATTCCCCAACCTCACTCTTGGCTTCATTTTAGCATTTAATTCAATTCCCAATCTCATTCGGGCCATGAAATACAAATAAGCACATTACATATGTGAAAACATGAATCATTTTTTACCCCGACCGGGACTCGAACCTAGGGCTTTTGATTACTAAGTCAAGGCGCTACCACTACACCACAGAAGGTTAAAATGAATCCAACCTTATAGCTTATATCTGCTATACTTAGGAATGAACGCATTCTAACTGAATGCCACTATGTTCATATTACAGATTCCCCAACCTCACTCGTGGCTTCATTTTAGCATTTAATTCAATTCCCAATCTCATTCGGGCCATGAAATATAAATAAGCACATTACATATGTGAAAACATAAATCATTTTTTACCCCGACCGGGACTCAAACCTAGGACTTATGATTACTAAGTCAAGGCGCTACCACTACACCACAGAAGGTTAAAAGGAATCCAACTTTATAGCTTATATCTGCTATACTTAGGAATGAACGCATTCTAACTGAATGCCACTATGTTAATATTACAGATTCCCCAACCTCACTCTTGGCTTCATTTTAGCATTTAATTCAATTCCCAATCTCATTCGGGCCATGAAATACAAATAAGCACATTACATATGTGAAAACATGAATCATTTTTTACCCCGACCGGGACTCGAACCTAGGACTTATGATTACTAAGTCAAGGCGCTACCACTACACCACAGAAGGTTAAAAGGAATCCAACCTCATAGCTTATATCTGCTATACTTAGGAATGAACGCATTCTAACTGAATGCCACTATGTTCATATTACAGATTCCCCAACCTCACTCGTGGCTTCATTTTAGCATTTAATTCAATTCCCAATCTCATTCGGGCCATGAAATACAAATAAGCACATTACATATGTGAAAACATGAATCATTTTTTACCCCGACCGGGACTCGAACCTAGGACTTATGATTACTAAGTCAAGGCGCTACCACTACACCACAGAAGGTTAAAAGGAATCCAACCTTATAGCTTATATCTGCTATACTTAGGAATGAACGCATTCTAACTGAATGCCACTATGTTCATATTACAGATTCCTCAACCTTACTCTTGGCTTCATTTTAGCATTTAATTCAATTCCCAATCTCATTCGGGCCATGAAATACAAATAAGCACATTACATATGTGAAAACATAAATCATTTTTTACCCCAACCGGGACTCGAACCTAGGACTTATGATTACTAAGTCAAGGCGCTACCACTACACCACAGAAGGTTAAAAGGAATCCAACCTTATAGCTTATATCTGCTATACTTAGGAATGAACGCATTCTAACTGAATGCCACTATGTTAATATTACAGATTCCCCAACCTCACTCTTGGCTTCATTTTAGCATTTAATTCAATTCCCAATCTCATTCGGGCCATGAAATACAAATAAGCACATTACATATGTGAAAACATGAATCATTTTTTACCCCGACCGGGACTCGAACCTAGGGCTTTTGATTACT
>JAXCGZ010023848.1:0-15000 GCA_037179515.1 Halocaridina rubra
ACTTTGGAGGCCATTAATTATATTGAATTATACATATATTTTCTGTTTGTGCATTCTGCATTTCTCTGAGCTTTACTTTTGCATATAATGTACTCTGTGCTGCCATACTGTGAGTTGTGTGTTAGTATGCAGCAATGTTTTATCAATGTGTACACCTCCCTGTAAACCATAGTCAATTCTTGGTTTTGTATCCATTTGAAGCATTATTTGTATGAACTCATGTAATGTCTGACGCCTTGGCGCAATAAACTAATAAAATAAAAATAAATCTCTCTCTCTCTCTCTCTCTCGATGGTGGTAAGGGATGATTGAGGATCTTTCCATGTAAAACCCTCTGTTGACTTTGTTCAGTATATTTATAGGTTTAAAGGAAATTGAGAAACGTAGACAGAAAAATGGATGAAAAATTGTGTCGAATAATATTTGAATTACACAACTTTAGTGTACAGCACCTAATCCGGATGAGTGACCTGAGTAAACCAAGGAATATTTTAGATGATGGATGATGTATAGTTTTCTTTGGTAAGACTCCAGCCTCGTCTTAGTTCTTTACATGTTTCATGATTGTGAGCTAATCAGTACAAATTGAGAGATGTGATATGATGTAGTCTCTCCAATGTAACTCACGTGCGCGCGCACACACACACACACACACACACACACACACACACACACACATCTTTCTCAACAACAAAAACTAAGTTTTCAGCTCGATAACTATTGTCATTACGCCTTCTCCCCGGTAGAGGCAAATCTTACAGAATTCTCTTGATAGTTTTTGAAGAAGGCAACTCTTATCAAACCTACTGATAACTCTCTCTTTATTTGGCACTACATACATTTTCGTATGTTTCCCTCCTTTTTCCATCTTTTATAGCTTCTTATTAGCTATGTTACTTTACTATATTATGGTTGTACTTTCTCTGTGGCTCTTACTAATGACTCCTACGTCTTATACACTTGTAGTTTCTGTAGTCTACCAGTATTATTAACATAATCAAGTTACATTAGATTTCCTGAACTTCTTTTAGCAGTGACCCTCTGGCCTGGATTCGATTAAATTAGTTAACAATGTTTAGTTTATATAGGAAACACATTCCTGTCTCTGTATACACAAAGGGAGAGATAAAAAATCATATAAGTTGTAGCAAATGTTTCATAGTTGAGAACTACTTGAATAACGATTGACCGTAAATATGCAGACCAATTTGCTTCTCTAAAACTTTTTTCGTTATTATATGCATGATGATGATGATGATTATTATTATCAATATTATTATTATTATTATGATGATGATGATGATGATGATTATCATCATCATCACATCATCATCATCATCATTACATTATCATTATCATTAATATTATTATTATTATTATTATTATTATTATTATTATTATTATTATTATTATTATTATTATTATTATTATTGCTGTTGTTGTTGTTGTGATGCACATTTATCTCCAAAGAGCTAAGATGGGGGAGATGACGTGAATTGGTTTTCATTTGAAGGACCTCTAACTCTGACTCAGCCACCCCCTTACAAGGGGGAATACGGCCATTGTGTGTTTATGTCATTGATAATATACTCGTTCATTCTTTTTTTAATATCCAGTATAAGCAATTAACTGGGATATAAGCATTATTATTATTATTATTATTATTATTATTATTATTATTATTATTATTATTATTGAAATTAATCGGGATGCCATATTTATCACTGAAGCGAATGGGGGAGAGGAAGAAACGTTTATGGTGGTGTTTCCGGGTCCACTTTTAATTACTTTTTCATTGGATTAAAATTACGAACCCTGTGTGATAACCCAGATGCACTTCTAAACAATGCCATTATTTACGCTTTCATTGCAATGCATTATATCTGTCTATCTATCTGTATCTATCTATCTATCTATCTATCTATCTATCTATCTATCTATCTATCTATCTATCTATCTATCTATCTATCTATCTATCTATCTATCTATCTATCTATCTATCTATATATATATATATATATATATATATATATATATATATATATATATATATATATATATATATATATATATATTATGTGTGTGTGTGTGTTTATGTGTCTGCATATATTTAATGGATGCATGTATGTTTGTAGGTATATTTTACGGTGTGTGGCTTCTATCCAAAGGAGACGTTGCCTGTCCTCTGATTCCTTTACTCAATTTTTTTTTCTCAAAGTCAACAATTTCGCCTTTTTTTCTTGGAATTTGGTGGATTGTTTCCAGGTGAGGTATTGGGCTCTGTTCCTCTTCAGTTCCTCTTTTCTATCGTATTTTTGTTTGGGTTTAATCCAGATTAGGCACCGAGTAGGTTTTGCCTCCCCATAATTCTCTCTCTCTCTCTCTCTCTCTCTCTAGTTTCAAAAACCAATCTTACTTGTCTGAAAATTGCCCTATTTTGATTTTTTCTTTAATATAAATATTTTTTATTTCAATTATTAATAAATAGAAAGAATAGAGAGTAGATGGAAGTCCATATTTAAGGAAACGTTAAATGGTAGAGCTAAATGCAATTAAGTACTTTGTATTTAGGAGGGTCATGACCTGTTGTTTATTTACATCATTTATGCTGCTTGTGAATGGGAGGTCATTTGACTCCCCCCCTCCTTCATGTACATGGGGGTATTACTGCCTCTGTATGAGCATGTATGTATATATTTTTGAACTAGTGCCTCAGATAAACAAGGAGCAAGGTTTTTTTTCACATTATCCAAACAAGGGTCTTATTCAATTGGGAATAAGACTTTTAGCCCGATCTGACTCACCACAGCCGGCAATGAATTGCAAATGTAGAGGAAGAAAAAAGTTTGTCTTCATACCAACATAGTTACAAAAATAAATGCAAAACAAATATAACAAACGAGCTGCGATTTCTCTGTTAAAGCGTACCAATGTCTGTGTGTATTGCATTGCATATAATCTTTGCATTGCATATATGCTCATTTCATATCTTATTGAGAGTATGCTGTTGTCTTTAAACGCAATTGCTGCTTGGCTGTGTGTATAGTTTTTACAGCGTAGTTTGTGCATCCTGATATCGTCAGTTTTTCAACTGGGAGAACAGTTTTCCACCAACTTATTTTTCAAAAATGGAGTATATTCTGTATTTTATCACAGAAGAGGAAAGCTATCGCTGTAAGAAATTTCAAACTAAGATTTCTAAAGAAAAGTGCATCATAGATTACTGCAGCATAACTTGTTCGGTGCTCTTCCAATATGTGCTTTACCGACACTCTATGATCTACCATTGTAGGTTAGGGTGCTAGATTGCTAGTTAAATAGAAAAACCTTGATAGAGCAGGTACTGGAATGTGACTGTTCGTGATAGATCACTTAATGAAAGAACACCCTTTTTTCCTTTTATAGGAAGACTAATTCACAGCAAAGATTCCTAGAAAGTGAATAAGGCTTCATAAGAAGCTAATGTTCATTGATAGTAAACATTATACTATTAAGAAGAATTTAAGCAGTACATATTAACCTAGATTATGCACGTGTACCAAACAACTTTCTTCACTTGGCAATCCATCAATTTTTATGCAGGCTCATTTGCTGCATGGAGATGTACTGCAAATAGATGAGAGCCCTTACCCGGTCTTTCTCATACCTTGGCAACAGGAATCCGATTCTTCTAATATCCGAAAGGTTCTGATAGAGAAGAAAAAAAAATGCGCAAACCAACAATGAAGTCGAATGCGGGTCCATTTGAATGTGAAGTAGACACTTACTAAGGAGTGATTGGTATCTTCCCACGTTAATGGCTTTGAGACTGATCTGTATCAGTATTAATTCTATATAATGCCAAGCTGAATCAAGATGGTGAGGAAAGGGCAGTTTATATATCGAATAAACTGTATATGTGTTCTTTCTTACACTTTGTGAAATGGCTGTGAATTCTTAGTACCAAAGGAACATAGAATTTAAGAGGCCACTCTTATGTCACCCTTTGTCCCAAGTTGTTTTTAGCCTCTATAAACATGAAATTCTCCTCAAAAAATTCTCGTGAAATATTGGCGGATCTTTTCGTTAGTTTTGGCATCGAGCCAACATCAAATATTGACCTTGTACACCCACAAAGCTATAAGTTTAAGAGAGAGAGAGAGAGAGAGAGAGAGAGAGAGAGAGAGAGAGAGAGAGAGAGAGAGAGAGAGAGAGAGAGAGAGAGAGAGAGAGATTATCCTGTTGTATGTCATATAGATATGAAATACTATTTTTTGATGAAATGAAGTTTCTTATCTGGAGCATTTAGGAAAAGAAAAAAAAAGACTCATCATGTACATTTATATTAGTCTTTTATATAGCCAGCGAAATGAATAAATGAGTAAGTTTTGAAAAAAAAAAATATTTTGAGCAATATATCAGTAATGCAGAAAAATAGTTTTTTAACAACTTGCTTTCAATTTAATGATAATGATGATGATATATATATATATATATATATATATATATATATATATATATATATATATATATATATATATATATATATATATATATATATATATATATATATTGCAGATAAGTAAATAAAGCTGTAAGAGTTCTCACTTAGTGAAGAACAATTGTCAATATTGATTTGTGCTTTAATTGAAAGCAGGTACACTAATTGATATCTAACCAAAGTTCCCTGGCGGTTTTCTGATTTGCTAATCCTTGTATTGTGTTTGTTCAGCATCTCTGCAAAATGAAAAATTGCATTATCAGTGAAGCGAACACGGGTGAGGAACTGTGCACCTCCAGAAGATTGTTGCAGTATATTAATCGCGATTCCTTTTGGTCTTGGTTTATCATTTGGTTCAAGTCTGCAAGAGTTACATTTTGTATGCTTATCGTTGTAATTTCACGCGTAGGACAACTGTACGCTTTTGAACGTAATAGCTGCATCTTACTGGCAGCTTTTAGGGATCCTCTTTGTCTGGCTTTGAGCAAATACTCCACGTAGTCGATGTTTTCATCAGCTGTCATGACCTATCGGAACTCTATTCAACACTGTTGATCTTCATATGTTTTTATGTCGCATGCCATTTGACGGACGTGATGATTGATGGATCCTTCCCACTCTGGGTCATGTAAATTTGGTGAAACTTTGTTTGATTTTTATTCAGCAATCCTGGATACGCACTTCGCCTATTTTAAATCATCAGCAAACAATTTATATTGCATCACTGGGGTACCTAAAATAGATCCAGCAATACATTATACATTTTTATAATGAAACTCACTTTTTGACCAGTTTGAGATTTATTTGGAGCAGTTTTTCTCTCCTGGTTGAGATTTCAACATAAAAGATGGAAATGCTAAAGCAAGCAAGTGCTATTTAAGAATTCTCAAGCTGTATCTAAAGATATCACTTTGTCCCCAACTCGACCGATTTAACATACTCTTACAGTAATGAGTTAATATACGTTTGGTAATCAGTCTTGTAATTTAAAATTAATGATAAATAATGTTTGTTTTTAATGCCCTGCCATCGATGCTATATTCTTTCAATATTGTGGAGTTTTCTATATATATATATATATATATATATATATATATATATATATATATATATATATATATATTATATATATATATATATATATATATATATATATATATTATATATATATAATATATATATATATATATATATATATATATATATATATATATATATATATATATATATATATATATATATATATATATATATATATCAAATATAAAGTAGAAATTGAGAACTCTAAATTTTGGTTTTAGGATGTAATTTATCTTATATATGCAAATATTAGTTCTATCTTATTCAGCACAGATGCAATAGCGATTACACTCCAAAAATGATACATATATTAGTACGTGATTTTCGTCACATAAAAATAAGATTATATATTTAACTGCCGAATATCAAAACGTGAATCATTTTGATTGTGCTTCTTCTTAAAAAAAAAATACGTCAAGGAATGATTCCAGGTACAATATAGCAGGTATATAAAGCTTCTCCTCCAATTCACCGTCTTTAGTACCATTTCATAGGATTAAAAGATTATAATTGGGGGTATTATAAGGAATATTTTCGCAACTCTTTATCTCCCTAACAAAAGCATATCGTACAGTAGAGCATTCTGTTGCTTTTTATGTTATTTTATATCAAGAAGGTAGTGGAGAATTCATTTAAAACATGAGTGCATTTTTTACTTTGCATTTTTATGCGTCAATTGAACATCGGGGAAGCAGAAGCAGCACGCTAGTCACTTATCACCTAGTGAAGGCAAATTATATGCTCATCCGTCTGTTCTGAAGGGAGCATTTGTAGTCATTCCCTATCTCCAGTCTCTATATCTAATATTGTAACTTTGTGTCTGTGTGTGCGTGCGCACGCACGCGCGGATGTGCAAAGTTGTTTCACAGTAGCACTGAAATTAATATTTTTAGATAACAACAACAAACAAATGTCTAAAGCACAGATTGTCGCGATTTTCTGAGGACGTGACTGCATTGTCTTTGGCAGTATCAAACGCTTTCTCAATGCCAAGAGCAAGAAATAGGCTAAACATTACTTGGAAAGACTTGTCAAGTGCATAGTCTAAACCGAGAGAGAGAGAGATAGATAGATAGATAGATAGATAGATAGATAGATAGATAGATAGATAGATAGATAGATAGATAGATAGAGAGAGAGAGAGAGAGAGAGAGAGAGAGAGAGAGAGAGAGATTAAAGATATGAATAATTTAAGGGATATTCAATAACCTATCGTGATATATTCTAAAAAAAGTTATATATATAAACACACACACACACACACACACACACACACACACACACACACACACACACACACACACATATATATATATATATATATATATATATATATATATATATATATATATATATATATATATATATATGTGTATATATATATATATATTATATATATATATATATATATATATATATATATATATATATTATTCTTCTTTTTCTTCTTCATTTTCTTCTTCTATTATTATTATTATTAATATTATTATTATTATTATTGTTATTATTATTAGAGTATAGAAATACATTAGTGATATTGATGTAAACCCACCCGTGTTGATTAAGAGGAAAGGAGCAATGGCTTTCAGGAGTTTGCTGCTGGAGAAGGAAATTGCGATAAGAAGAGATACACTGTATAAAATCTCTTGCTTCCTTTTCTATATTTTAAAAGGGTGTAAATGGCCACGTCTTCTTTTTTTTTTTATCATTTTCTTATCTGTTTCTTATGTTCTCATCATTATTATTATTGATATTATTTCTTTATTTGTTTATAAGATTAATGCTATTTTCTTAATGGCTTATTTAATTTATTCTTGGTTTATGTATTATATTTACATAATAATTTTTTTATTTGTATATTTATTTATTTATTTAGTTTTCTGTAAACTTACTAATTTATTTGCTGTACGCAGAAATTTGAAGATGTACAGAGATATGAACACATACATATTACCAGTTTGCGTTTATATTACCTGCATATTTTGATCAGAAGCCACTCGGTGGGGATACATCTGTCAACTTAGCAGTCATAGTGAACTGACCATTAAATCTGTCTGGTTTTTCAAACCAAGGGTATGAAAAACCTACATATCTGCACAAACAAAATAACACTAATTATATTGGTTATGTCACAACCATCACTTAATCATAATTATCTTATCATGCGACGGGGGAATTTTAGAAATAAACGATAGTGCAAATCAATTAACATATAATTGAAAAAATAAAGTGTGTGTATACCCCTGAGGGAGGGGGGTTAGAATACTTCCTCCGTGTTCCCCTGCGTGTCGTAAAATTTGACTAACTGGGGCGGAGCGAGGGGACTGGGAATCCCTTCCTTTGTATTTACTTCCTACATAAAGTCAAAGTATTTTCTTTGACTCAGCTCCCCCTCAGTATAAGGGGGAATATGGAAAAAGTAGGCACGTTAAATAATATAGCAATTCATGCATACATATTTACATACATACATACACACACCTACATACATGCATACATACACATGCATATGTTCATACATTCATACACATGTATACATTCATACATTCACATGCACATATATACTAGTTCTCCTTAGAGCAGGATTTGTCCTATTTCTTCGTCTGTTTGTAGCATCCTCTTCATTTCGTCTTCACATTAGAAAGCCTGTATTTGCAGAGGTTTTCTCCCATAAATTCCATCTTGCAAGATGTTTTAAAATGATACGAGCACAGAAAATAAAAGGAAAGCAACAATATTCCAAAATCACAAATCCAACACTGCTCTTTTAGGAGCATAAAAGAGCACTGCGATATGGTGCTGAAAGTTCTGCTTTATTTGTACACATGAGAGATACTGGTCACCATATCAATTGGAGTAAGTCCTCATAGCTATATAAAAGTAACAGCCAATACAGGAGAAAGATACTTGAAGCAGCCATTATAGAAAAATAAGAAACCTTAAATTTATCAAATAGACAGTGGAGATCTGACATTGTGGATGAAGCAGTATTAAAAGACCTCATTAAGATTATGCCAGCTGACCGTCCACCTGACCTGAGGTCTGAAGCTAATCCCATCGTGGATCCTCCTGGCAATCGTTGCTAGCATCTCCCCCCTCCCATATTCGTTCTCCAGAGCTTTGTAAATAGCGAATCATTTGTACCTGAAGAGGACTGGAGTCCAGTCGTAATATATATAGTACATCTTCGCTTCTCTTTGTGTTTTATTTATGGTTCTTTTTTTGCTTCATATAATGCTGTGATATGCAGTTTATTTTGCATATATATATATATATATATATATATATATATATATATATATATATATATATATATATATATATATATATATATATATATATATATGTGTGTGTGTGTGGGTGGGTGGGGGTAGATAAGGTTATGACATATTGTTAAATCTATTTCAAACAGGGAAGCCTATCCCGCTAGTTCCTAGAAGCATGGTCATTCACAATCATAAAAACAAAAGAGCCGCAGTGTAGAGGCTTCATATCATTCTTACCCCGAGATAAACCATTCCTTATATTCATTGTCTGTGGAAAGAAAAGAAATTTATGGAGTGAGGAGTTGTTATCATCCCTTCCCCCCCCCTCTTCCTCTTGGCTTTCCTATTTCTAGTGAATCCAGCATCATCGTTAAAGGGATTTGAGTTCGGAATTTATTATCACTCGCTAACTGAAACAACGGCTACTCTAACCTCTTTGTAAATATTAAAATTTTGGGTGTTAAGTAGTAGATAAAACTTGATTGATGAATCACCAAGTCTAAAAGAAGAAATGCTTGAATGCATTCGTGTCTGTTTATGTAAATATGAATAAATTAGGTAAATGATGTATACCATACAGCCAACTCTTGTTCAATTACTTCATCATTGTCTCTTTAAAATAACAATGCAACCTGCCTTGAGACGAAGCTTGAAAATAGTTGTAATGATCTCTTACACTCATTCTCTTAAGCTCTTGTGTATGACATGAGGTGTGGCGTATAAGGACACCAGCGCGATTTTCATTCCTCTGCATATATGCAGAGAGGAAGGAAGGAAGGAAGGGCAAAGACCTCAAAGCCTCTCAAAGGCTCTTCTCCCAGGGAGGGATTCTGGTGGAAAGAAAGTCTCCTTAATGCGGATTCATTCCTAAAAGCACAATTCAAGTACAGGACGTGAATTGAATATCGTGGCATGCTGCAGAAGGTATAGAGTGGCACTGGTCTTGATAAGTATTGTGCAAAAGTGTAAGAATGGTTGTTGTGCCCATGAGAGAGAGAGAGAGAGAGAGAGAGAGAGAGAGAGAGAGAGAGAGAGAGAGAGAGAGAGAGGAGAGAGAGAGAGAGAGAGACTGGCTTTACAGTTATCGAAGCCATGGAAAAAATAATCAGAGGCCTGGTGTTGGCTCTTTTTTCGATTTTCTTTTGGCTGTGTGTATTATCACCGTACAGTTATATTACTGATTCCAATATAGTCACCGCACAGTGAAAAGAACCTAACCTAACCTAGTCACCGCACAGGAAAAGAACAGTGGCTTTGTTATCACCGGTCGGTGATAATATGTTTTTCGGTATTTTCACCGAAAATTTAAAATAATTTATTGTTACTTCTCAATTGCCTTTATGGGATGGTGATAATAACGTCGTCTGTAATATCACTGTTCGGTGATAATAGTCACTCCCCTTTCTTTTATAAAAAAAAAAGAGAGAGAAAAGAGAGAGAGAGAGAAACTTCCAGTCCCCGCTCCCATAATTTTCTTAGTCTCCCTCTGTGACTTACAACCCTTACGCCATATGAGGAAGATTTTAAAAGAAAAACTAAAAGCATTGTATTTTACGTTAGAAATTATATTATTTCGTCCGTGGAAAGTGTCATTTTAAAAAGTTCCAAACATATGAAGGCTCTTGATTTGGACATATAGTCGCTGTAAATCCTTAGTATGATCAAGGGATGTAAACGGCTTTAGTTGCCTTTGAAAAACATTGTGAAAATATACTTGCATATTATACAACTCTCCTTCCAGTGTAAGAATATGAAGGATGTATACAATGTGTGTATTATATATAAGTATACTGTAACATGCTGTTGAAGTTTTTTCTCATAATCCACTAATATTAATTTCTCTGGCAGATGTTTTGTCCTTTTTTTGAGAATATATTTCATGTGCTGAAACATGAGTGTGACTCTCTGCTTAATTACGTAATATAAAGCTTTAGGTCACAGTGCTCTTCAAACTCTTTCAGTGTCATTCACCGTAGGGTAAATCTTTCAAAAATCTGTCCATCCAAACCTTTCAATTGCTGTAATACCTCATCACATTCCTGATCTTATATATCTTATTCTAAAGCCTACGACAGGAGAAAAGAAAACCCACTTTATTTCTCATTTTTGTATGTAATCTATTTACAGCTTAATCTTGTCCACCCTAAGGTGGACCGTCCACCCAGTATAATAATAATGAGTTTAATTCTTTACACAGTTTTTAGATGATGGTTTGCTAAACACTTTATTTGTAAGTTGAAGAGCTCACCTCATGAAATATTTAATAATTCGTTCGTTTGACGTCATGCCAGCCTTGCTTTCTTATAATTCTATAAATTTTGGTGCAGAGACATTATCTTCCATTAAATAATTATGCAAGAGGTGAGGGGAAGAAATGCAAATCCTCACAAATTATTTGTCATCTAACAAATCCAGAAATTTTGCCAAAGAATTTAGAGCATTTGAGAGATCTGAATACATTAGCTACTGACCTAAATGCATTCCTACAGCTTTTAGCAAAATAAAAGTAAATGAATGAAGATATAAAACAGGGGTGAATATATATTAGACAATATGATGAAACTTTTGCCACATGGATTGTCTTATTCATAAAGCTCTCTGGTCACTATTATCCCTAGACTGTGCATTTTAAGGATATTGGTTTATTATACTTATAGCTGTCAAAAGTTGCTTCCTTTAACTTAACAAAACGAGAAACGGATTATATGGTATTTAGCTAGCATGAGAAAGCCCTTTATAGAAGGAACATAATTACCATTCTTGAGGCACCTCAGTAACGTTAATATATGTAAAAGTGATTACATTGAATATATATATATATATATATATATATATATATATATATATATATATATATATATATATATATATATATATATTATATGTAGAGTAAATTGGTAAATTATACTATGCTACACTCTCATAGCCTTTACTTAGTTATCAGAATTTCATAACTTTAAGGTTAAATTAATTTCATTGATAGACTTCCTTATATCTAATATAATAAAAGTGGATGTTCCAAGTAACGTTGCTGGCGATTACATTACACTTATTGGAAGATTTTATTAACGTTCAAAGAGGTTGTCTTCATAAATGTATCTTAAAAAGATACGATTATTGATACAATGTCGCACAATTATATCGATCAGTTATCTTTTTCTTCTTACCTCTTTGTAAGAATTAAGTTTTTGCAAATTGAATAATAGGAAAAATTATAACAAAATCTAAAAAAAGAAATAGTCATTTATATTCGTCTTTGTTTGTATAAACTAATCATTAAAGTGTCGTTAGAGAAAGCAGCAAGACGGGCGATCAAAGGCATGTGCCATGTCTGCGAAGTCAAATAAATTCAGGGATGAATATATTTTAAGTCTCTCTCTCTCTCTCTCTCTCTCTCTCTCTCTCTCTCTCTCTCTCTCTCTCTCTCTCTCTCTCTCTCTCTCTCTCTCTCTCTCTCTCTCTCTCTCTCTCTCTCTCTCTCTCTCTCTCTCTCTCTCTCTCTCTCTCTCTCACACACACACCTATCTTCAAAAAGGGAAGGAGGGATACGGCTCTGAACTATAGACCAGTTTCCTTGACCAGCATAGTTTGCAAACTTATGGAGAAACTACTAAGGAAACATATCTCTCTTCACTTGGAATCCTTCAACTTTTTGTCAGTGAGGCAACATGGCTTCAGAGAAGGAAGATCAACAGTAACAAACTTATTAGAATTTTATGATGAGGTAAGCCAAATCTTACAGGAAAGAGAGGGCTGGGCAGATTGCATATTCCTAGACTTCCAGAAAGCGTTTGACACTGTTCCACATGGGAGACTTATTAGGAAGCTGCAATCAATGGCTAGAATAGGTGGAAATGTCTTGGAATGGATAAAAACTTACTTAGAAGGAAGGGAACAGAGGGTTAGAGTAAGACACTCAGTGTCTGAATGGAGAAGAGTTAGTAGTGGAGTTCCACAGGGTTCAGTTTTAGGGCCACTTTTGTTCCTTGTATATGTAAATGACCTACCAGAGTCTGTAAATTCATTCATGAATATGTTTGCAGATGATGCAAAGATTGTGAAGAAAGTAAAAAACGAGAACAATGGTAGAGAACTTCAGGAGGATCTAAATAATCTGCATGAGTGGTCAGAAAAGTGGCTAATGAAATTCAATACCTCAAAATGTAAGGTAATGAGAATGGGTACAAGTGCAAGAAGGCCCAAGCTTGACTACTCGGTGGCTGGAGTACAACTTCAGGAGACAGAAAATGAGAGAGATCTAGGAGTAAACATATTGGCAGATTTGTCTCCAGAAATACATATAAATGGCGTAGTAAGGGCAGCATATGCATTCTTATCAAATGTAAGGGTAGCCTTCAGGCACATGGACAAGGAAATGTTCAGAAATATTTATGTAACCTATGTGAGGCCAAAACTCGAATATGCAGCCCCCTTTTGGAATCCGCACTTGAAAAAGCACATAGCTAAGCTTGAAAAAGTTCAAAGACATGCCACGAAACTGGTGCCAGAAATACGCAATCTCGGTTATGATGAGAGGCTGAGGGAATTAGACTTGCCATCACTCGAAGCTAGAAGAGTAAGGGGGGATATGGTGACAGTCTTTAAATTCCTTCATGGTTATGATAGAGTGGATAGGGATCGATATTTCGATATGGCTGGCTCTAGAACTAGAGGTCATAGTTTGAAGCTTCGTAAGAAAACTTGTTTGCAGGATGTAAGGAAATACTTTTTCAGTGTAAGAGTAGTTGATAATTGGAATTCGCTAAGCGAGGAGGTAGTTAATGCTACCTCAATCCATAGTTTTAAGGACAGGTATGATAAGTATCACTAAGTCTAAAAATGGAACCGATCAGGAGACGGGAAGATACGAGCTTTGGGCTCTTTCCCGTAAACACAATTAGGTAATCACAATTAGGTAATCACACACAGAGTTGCAAAGCAGTAACATATTATGCTTTGTTCAGTAAGGATTTTAATAATCGAAGGATGTGAATACTTGTACTATCATTCATGTTAGTTTCCTCGAAATATCTTCTTGTAAGATCTACTGTTAAATCTTGTATCGTATACTCGTAGATATAACAAGTAAATTTACCTGTTTTTGTATCGTTAGAAAGAAGCTTCAAATGTTTTTATTATTCCATATTTTGGAAGGGAAAGAATATACTATTTTATGGAGTATCTCTTAGTAGAATAAGATCACATTTTGTTGTCTTAACACTATCATAAATTAGTCCAGTAAAGCCATGAATAGTCGTGGAAAGGAAGAACGACGAAATGAAGACCACGGAAAAAATGCTCCCTCTTACACTATGTTAATTGAATTCATAAGAAATGTGCATAGCACTTGAGTATTTTCAAATGTTCTATGAGTACTAGAGGACAAATACCAAGCCAGAATATCATAAACAGAAAACTTTGCATGAAGAAACTTTAAAACAGTAATACCATGTAGTAGGTTGGCCCATGGTGCCAGCCTCCCGTTGCGATAGTAAAGCTGCAAGTCTTTTGGACTTACGGTAATAGCACTGTCCAGGACACTTCGTTGTTAGGTCTTCCTTCGATTACGGTTCTTTTTCTATGCCTACATCGTATATTTTTGGATATTCGTCACACATATCTTATTATCCCTTCACATCTGACAAGTCACAGCACTCTTCATCGCTGCTTCTATTTACTTTATGTTTTCTTCGTGCCCAGGCCCGATAAGGGGAGTTTTATTTTTTTTATTTTGCCCGTCCTGGTGTCATACCTATTAAAAAAAGTAGATGAGGGCATTTTGGTCAACATTATGCATCCGCCAGTAGCTCAGTGACTGTAGCGATTGTCTCTTAACCAGGAGGTGCCAAGTTCCAGCTCCCATTGGGAAATGAACATCATTTCTTAGCCATTGCCTCCTATCTTTAAGGAAGAGAAGGAAGTGCCTTCCTGCATTTTGTAGCCCCTTCCAGCTCAGTATCTAAATGAACAATCCATTATATATGTGGTCTCACCTATATAACATTATAAATACTACCTAGGGCTTTGATAAAGACATAAATACCCAACCATAAATGTTAGAGATATCATAGCTGAAAGTAATATAATTTTCATTATAGCACGAAGGCTTTCATTTTTGCTAGAGGCGACGCAAGAAGTTCGTTTTATTGTTTATCTTTCTATTTTTCGGGATTG
>JAXCGZ010023848.1:17500-23792 GCA_037179515.1 Halocaridina rubra
TGAAAAAAAATCAACTGCCTACGTACTTCTTATAGAAGGGAACTTCGAAAACATGAGAGCTCTAAGAAGTCAGGCAATTCAACTGATGAGATTTACACGCCCACACTCTAGTACTGTAACGACATGATGTTCACATGTCATCAAGACTTGCCACGAGAGAGTACATCAAATTTGAATTCTACCAAGTTCCTCTCCTTATAGCGATAATGCTAATAGTGACCTCAATATTTCTCAAATTTGCAGCCACATGTTTCAGTATTTTTCACATATCCTGCCTATGGATTGAATTTCCATGATAAATGAAGAACATTCAATTTTAAATATCATAACCTTAACCTGAAATAGCCCCTCTTAGGAGCTTTGTAGATGGCATCACAAGTTTCTGGTATAAGTCCAGATAAGGTGTTAGTGGCGATAACAGCTGAAAATTTCAAGTCTTGCAGAGATCTGCCCTTTGCTAATAAACACAATGTTACTCTCAGCCATTCATGAGGGTTAATGGACTTTCTCATAATGGTGTCTTTATAAGTCCTGAATGGAGGGACCACATTCAAAAGTTCTAAATATGTAGATTCGTCAATGCACATATGATTGCGCCAATCTTCTGGGTGTAATTTCAGCTCCTTCATTAAGTTTGTATGGGAAATTTTGTCCCTTTTCAGCAATCAGTCCTTTGTCTACTTTGATCGCTTCCTTTTCCTTTCCTTGAGAGCAACCACTATCCCAATTGCCATGAACTCTTCTTAGTTAAGGGACATGGTGCTACTTCGCTTCTTGGCACCGACTGTTGTTGGCTGTCTGGTTGGTTTGAGCCTGTTAAAACTCTTCCAACATGTTGTGCTGGAGGTTTGATGAGCGTGTTGGTCAACATGTTTAACCGTGTGAAACCCCTTTTATTGGTCTAGCTTCTAGTGATGGTAAGTCCAATACCCTCTGGCTCTCCTCATTACTGAGATTACCTGTTTCTGGTATCAATTTTGTAGCATGTCTTTGAACATTTTTCAGCTTAATTATTTGCTTTTTCAAGTGCGAATTCCAAAATGGTGACAGATTCAAGCTTTGACCTCCCATAAGTTGCATGAATATTCATGAACATAGTCTTTGTCCATGTGTCTAAGACTACCCTTACATTTCCTAAGAGGGCATTTGCAGTCCTTACAATGCCATTATATGCATTTTCATAAAAAAAAAATCTGCCAATATATTTACTCCTAGAGCTCTCATTTTATGTCTCTTGAAATTCTGCAACTGCTATTGAATCCAGGCTTGCGCCTTTTCGCACTTGTACCCATTCTCCTTACCTTACATTTTGAAGTATTGAATTTCATTAGCCACTTGTCTGACCACTCATGCAGAGTATTTAGATTTTCCTGAAGTTTTCTACCATTGTCCTCGTCCTTTACTTTCCTCACAAGTTTAGCATCAACTACAGACATAGCCAGAAAAAAAAATTACAGACTTTGGAAGGTAACTTATGTCTACAAGGAACAAAAGTGGCTCTAAAACTGAACCCTGTGAAACACCACTACTAACCCATCTCCAATCAGACACTGAGTGTGTTGCTCTAACCCTTTGTTCCCGTCCTCATAAGGAATTTTTATCCATCCCAAGACATTTCCACATATTCTTGTGTGTGTAGGAGAGAGAGAGAGAGAGAGAGAGAGAGAGAGAGAGAGAGAGAGAGATTTTTTCACTGCTTTATTTATTTTTAGATGCAAATGTCTTGTCTATAATGGTGAATATATATATAAATATATATATATATATATATATATATATATATATATATATATATATATATATATATATATATATATATATATAATATATATATATATATATATATATATATATATATATATATATATATATATATATATAATATATATATATATATATATATATATATATATATATATATATATATATATATATATATATATATATATATATATATATATATATATATATAAACTTCTTGTTACGTAGAATGCTATGTACAGTATTTTTGTAGTTTTTTTATGTAATCAAATAATATCAAGTTAAGTGTTTTCCCGTGAAAAGAGAGAAAATATGAATTGGATCATATCTTCATATAGTACCAACCTATGATTAGGTAAATGTGGTAGACAGGAGAGGGGGAATTGCAAGAATAAGTGTAACCTAATCTAATCAATATCATCGGTTTCACGATGTAGATTAGCAAAGCTAATATTATATAAGCTGCTCATGCACTCCGATACCAGCAGATAATATGACGGCGATGATCCAACCGACGACCAGAGTCGCCTACAAATAAAAAATTTAATTACCAAAGCGGCAGTAACAGAGCCCATACATATTAGCCCTGGTATAATATTAAGTGTGAATATTTAATCCTGAGTTTTTTTTTTAACAGCATGGCTCAATGGTAGCATCTGGGGTTAGTAGTATGCTGGCCCCAGATTGAATGCTAGCCGGGGGCTGGATTAGCTTTCACTATCTCATATCATTACCTATTAAATTGGATAATTAATTCTGGGGTTGGTGAATTTTGTATGGGTTTGCTTGTTTAGTCAGTCATTCCCTGGAGAAATCTGTGGATGCATGTGACTGGAGAGGAGCTTTGGGCCCCGGCTATATGGTTGGTATACCGCCAGGCTCTTTGCTATAACTGTCCCTTTTTCCTTTAACCTGATATGCATTAACTGTGCCACTTCCCCGTCGGTCATTAAAATTGCGATGCAATGGGTCTTCTTGTTGACGGGTCATCAGCTTTGATGGTATCACGATGTTATTTTATGTTCGTATAGGTGCAAGCATGAATTTATTAAAGAAATTCAAATTTACTTGATTTATTTATTCTAAAATGCATAGATGTGATAGAAATATTTTACTTTTAATGATAAAGTGATAATTATATAAGGATTTGAAAAATAAATTTGTTACATCTCCCAATGAAAGGTAACTTGTACCAATACTTATTCTTTCCTCCGGGTCAGATGATATACATACAGAGCTGTTTTTCCCTGGGAAGCCGGTTATTGGGTGGACTTGAGTGAGGAGAGACGCTGATTGCCTCCAGTCCAAATTTTATCATATCAGTAACATAAAGCTCTAGGTTATCCTTACCTTAGTGGCTGTGACTACCCGGTTTTTACCTGCCGGGTGGTTGCAGCTTCTGCAATGAGCTTGCTGAGAGCTGCGGGCAGGTGTTGCTGATAGGTTAAGCCAGAAACACAGAGGGGAGAACTCCGCCCCTGGTGAATTAACATCGTCCACTGTCCCCATACATCTCAGTAACCGCCTTGTATATTCCCCACCCCCCGTTCCCAATCCTAAGCACGAAAACCTGTTCCTACTACTATCTTACTTCTTAACCTAGTTTCAAGCTATTTCTCTATCTAAAATTTAATTTTAATTTTGACTATGTTAGTGTTATTTTCAAATGCAGGAAGTTTTTTTGGTCAAGATAATCTCTTTTTTATATTAATAATACTTGTGCAGATTAAATTTAAGCCTAAAAACTCGATAAAATCACGTTGTTTTTGACCTAGTGGCTTATTAACCTAGGTGTCCTTGAGCGAAATTTAGAAGAAAACTCGTTTGGTAACTAGTAGGTAAACATTGAATTTTTTTAAATTACCCAATTGATAGATCGCTATCGCTCATAGAGATCTTCCTCGCGGTCGCGGTCACTTTTACCCCGGAATAGGTAAAGGGATTAATTTATATTTTATTTTTTCTAACTTTATATTTGGTTTCATCGATATATACATATATCTCGACATATTAAGCTAGTTAATATATTTTTCCCTTCTAAATTAACGAAATATACGAAATTATTACGTGTTGCAGCATTCAAGTTACTCCTACTCTCAAATGAATAAATAATGGGCCGGATCCGGATTAAGGACCGTGATCCCATTGGGGAACCAGCCCAACGTCGTACTGACGTATTTATATGCCTATGCATAAGGATATTATAGTCTGTAAAGTGATAAACGTTCAATATGGCTTTGTCCTTAGAAAAATTAAACACACCCGAATGTACAGCCATTTTTACTCAAAATAAATTTGACATTAAAATGTCCCCTGAACTGAATGCTCAAAGGACAGTAGTCCTGCTTGGAGTTGACCAGTACATTACCCAATAAGATGATGAAATAGAGGGAGAAATCGAAAAGCATAATCCGGGCAGTAAAGTAGAAGCGGTAATTAGAATATCCAATAACAAATATCTGCTCAGGATTCGGTTTCAAAACAGAATAATGGCCCAAGCATTCAGAAGCCAGGGGCTCCTTCTGTTCAATATAAGAATCAATGAAAATAACATTGAGGAAGAAATATATGTACATTTATATACGTGTATGGAATGTTACAATTTTGATCATACAACGAGGGAGTGTAAGAAAGAAACCATAATCTGTTCTGAATGTGCCCAGGAAGGGCATAGATGGAACAAGAATAAATGCATAGGCAGGATAAAAAAAAGGCATTAATTGCTCGAGCGAGCATTCCACACTCGCTGCAGGGTGTCCAGAAAGAAAAAAAAATAGAAGAAAAACAGTCTGAAATTAGGGAAGCAAGAAAAATACCTAAACCTACCTTTGCTGAGGTGTTGGGGGTAGCCAAACACCCCTACCTCGGGTAGACAAATGCAACAAACACAACAAGAAGTTAAATTCCCAATTATTGCCGATAAAATGACCACTGTGATAAGCAATGCTATGGTTTATGGCCAGATTATGGACCTTATCAAACCGGGGTTATTTGAAGACAGCGTTAACGAAATTTATGAAAGGATTGGTTTGCCAAGGATTTGTCTCCCTAAGAGTTTACCAACCGACCCTAGATTGACTGCAGCAAAAGGTACTGTACCCGTAATTGCAGAACAAGTGAGAGAAGCAGAGGAAGAGCGTATGGATGACGAAAGTGAACCAGTAGAAGAGAAATCTTCTCAGAGTAAGAAAAACGATCAACTCAAGTCTCCATTGGGAGCAATCCACCCCCCCCAAAAAAAAGTAACAGTAAAGAAAAAGAGAGAACAACAGATCTCGAAACAAACCTCAAAGCAACCAAAAATCGAAGAGCAGGTAAAACCTTCTGCTATGAAGCAGAGAGAGAGAGAGAGAGAGAGAGAGAGAGAGAGAGAGAGAGAGAGAGAGAGAGAGAGAGAGAGAGCTAAGGGAAGATTTGAATTTTAAAATAATAGGAAAAAATGATGAAATCTTACCTCCCAATATGGATGAAGATAAAATTAGAGATACACTTCTTAGAACTAATAAACTTAAACACATTTATTCCAATAGTAGCTATCAGCCTCATCAAGTTCATCTGTATTTAGAACAATAAAATTGATCTATCAGATATACCAATCCAATACTTGAAAAAAAAGGCATTTTTATGCACTACCCCAAGGGTTATATAAAAGATCATCATCTTCTTCAAGTATTAATACATAACCTTTTATTTCTCTCAAGGCTAAATAACTAGAATACACATAATTATTTCTGACTTTTTGGCAATCAAAAGTGAAATAACACTTTCATTTATTAATTTATTTAGTAGTTTCTTTCTTTTACCCACATAAGTAAAATAAAATTAAAATGTAATTAAAACCCAAATCTTAATAAATACTTTATGTATGTTTATAGGCATGAATGTTTGTCAAAAAAAAAATCTGAGCTATCTCTACGACTAAGCTTATTTCCAAATTCTATCAAAACATAATCAATCTCGGTTTCAAGGGTAAAATCCCAAATATTTCGCAACTTTTTCTCTTACTAAACTACGACTTTCTTCTTAAAAAAAAAAGAAGAACAAAAGAGAAAATGTATGAGTGAGTTTATATTAATATCAAAAGTACAAGTGCGTATGAGCGGGTTTATGCGTGTACATGTATACATGTGTATATATTGGAATAATGGTGTATGCAATATGATGACTTTGGTGGAGGAGATTCAATATAATTGGGTCGTTATCAAGGGTTCGACATTATAATTGATCGTTTGTAAATAATTAACCACTCTGATCTGTCTCTCCCACTGAACTTTTATTCACAAATGCTATCAAAAGATAAACTTAGTTTAAAAAAGTAATTTAAAACACTCTTTCTACTCCTAAACCTTTTTTTCTCCATTATTCTAAATAAGAAAAAAAAATATATATACCATTTACTATAAATCAATCAAATAAGTAGCGGAGCTACTCACGACTCTAAGCATTTAAATGACAATAAAAGGAGAGTCATGTATTGGCAGTGGGGTCATGCAAAGCTATAGCCACATTAGGATTTAATTAAAACTTAGCA
>JAXCGZ010023849.1:0-2500 GCA_037179515.1 Halocaridina rubra
AGTGGCTTAATTCTTCTCACACTGATGTGGAAGGAAGTGGGGCCCTTACTTTCCCTATTACTCACGATCTGGAGCAGATTAACAAACATCCTACTCGTGTTCCTGACCGACACTAAAATACAGCCAACTCTCTTGATCTATTGCTTTCTTCTCATCATTCAAACTACTTGTATTCTCATTCAAACTACTTGTATGCTATGCTTTCCCATCTTGGTAAATCTGACCACTCTCTGATTTCAGTCTCTTCCATTTTCGCTCCCCCTCCATCAATATCTCCTACTCAGTGCTGTGTTTTGCACTTTGAGCATACCCAACGTGAAGATTTGCATAATTTCATCTTTGACTTACTGTGACATGACTACTGCTTTCAATCCTGCAACCCCACTCAGGTAGCCTAAAATTTGCCGAGATCATAACCTCGGGAATGGAGGCGTTCGTCACCTCTATGAAAACTTTTTCTCCCCTAAATCTTGCTTTGACTGTACCATCTCCATAGTTATTTAGGCCAGGGATCGGGCACACCGGTCGTACCAAGCCTCTCCTAATTAAACTCACTCCACTTTTCTTACAGCTAGGAATTGCTGTACTGCTCAGATTTGAATATCTAAAGCTTTCTTAATCAGATGGAAAGTTAATGAGCTCAACTCCCCTCCCACTGATAAATGTTTCTGGTCATTAGCCAAAAACCTCTTTAAAAACTTCTGTAACTCAAACTTTCCCTCTCTCATTCTTTCCGATGGTTCTATAGCTTGCTTTCCCACAGAAAAAGCCTCTCTCTATAGCTCTCATTTTTCTGCCAACTTTTCCGTAAACAATTCTAGCGCAACTGTCCTTCATTCTTTACCTCTCTCTTCACGCAAAGTTCATAAGGTTCGTCTCTCGCTAAAGACGATCAAGGCATCTGGTCGCGATGGTATCTCTGCAAGACTCCTTTAGGAGCATGCAGATGAACTGGCACCCGTACTTTGCCATCTTTTTCGCCTCATTCTGTCAAGCAGTATCTATCCTTCATATTGGAAGCATGCTCTAGTGCAACCTGATCCTAAGAAGGGTAACTGCTCTATTCTTTCAAACTACCAACCTATTGCCTTAGCCTCTTCAATCGCTAAAGTTTTCAAAACTTTGCTCTATTCGCACTTCTTGAAGCATCTTGAAACTAACTCACTTATCTCTGATCGTTAGTACGACTTCCACAAGCCAAGATCAACTGGCAACCTCCTGCCCTATATTACTCATGTACGGTCATCTTCTCTGAAGAACAATGGGGAATGCTTCGTTTTGCCTTAGATAACTCTTAGGTCCTTGACTAAGTTTGGCAAAAAGCTCTGTTGGCCAAACTCCCTGCCTATGGATTTACATCTTTTCTTTGTTCTCTGATATGCAGTTTTCTTTCTGACAGCATTATATCTGTGGTTATTGATGGTGCAACATGTAGCCCATTCCCTGTTACCAGTTGTGTTCCACAGGGCTCTGTTCTTTCACCTACTCTCTTCCTTCTCTTTATTCGAACTATCTGGTTCAGTCTCCATTCTTCTCTCTCCTTCACGCCTTTGCCGACGATTCTACCTTTCATTTTTCTTCTGCCTTTTCTTCATAACCTTCATCTGCTACTCGTAAGCAGTCTCGTATCACTCTTTCTTCTACTCTCAACTCCGATTTGCAGAAGGTATCTGAGTGGGGCACACAAAATTTAGGTAAATTTCATGCCTCCAAGACACATTTTCTGGCTGTCTCTTTATCTTCTTCTCCTCATAGCCTTATTGTCTTCGAAACTAACAAAATTCATGTTCTTAATTCTATTGATAATGACGAATCCAAACAGCCTCTAACTTGTCTTGGAGGAATCACATAATTCATATTTATAAATCTCCATCCAAAAAATTGGGGGTTCAATTTCATTTCCGTCATTAATTTTCTCTTTGCAGTTATATAAAATCTATAAAGAATCTTATCCGTCCCTGCTTAGAATACTACTCGCACATCTTGGGTGCTTCGTAGGCCCTTCTCTCATATGTAATCTTGATTCTCTTTCTTTTCCTTTGGTAAGACATCATCTCTTTCTCTTTTCTAATGCTACTAGTTCCATCGCTGCTCTGATGAGTTGGTGAGTTGCATCCCTCCTCCACTGTCGAGGCTAGGTAACACTCGTCAAGAGGCTAAGATGTTATTAGAAGATGAAAAATGCGTAAATAATTCGAATAAGGAAGTAAAAAATTATGTGTATATAATATCTGTTCGTGATGAAGTGCGCGTATGTATGTATATGTATGTATGTATGTATGTATGTATGTATATATGTATGTATGTATGTATGTATGTATGTATGTATGTATGTATGTATGTATGTATGTATGTATGTATGTATGTATGTATGTATGTATGTATGTATGTATGTATGTATGTATGTATGTATGTATGTATGTATGTATGTATGTATGTATGTATGTATGTATGTATGCATGCATGCATGCATGTATGTATATATATATATATATATATA
>JAXCGZ010023849.1:7500-12500 GCA_037179515.1 Halocaridina rubra
TAAACCTTGGTTTGACCGTGCCTGCTCCATGGCTATACAGACTAGGAATCAGGCTCACAGATCTTACCTAGCCTCTCCTTCCGATTTAACTCGTTCTCTTTTATATAGCTAGGTATAGATGTACAGCTCAGATTCGAAGGTCTAAGGCTTCCTTTATAAGAAGGAAAATTGAGGACCTTAACTCCTCTCCCACTGACAAATGCTTCTGGTCCTTAGCCAAAAATCTCTCCAAAAACTTCCGTAACTCAAGCTTTCCCCCTCTCATTCGTTCTGATGGTTCTATAGCTTGCTCACACACTGACAAAGCCACTCTCTTTGGCTCTCATTTTTCTGCCAACTCTTCTATCAACGATTCCAGTGCACCTGTTCCTCAGTCTTTTCCCCTCTCTAACCCTATGCCCTCCCTTATCCTTTCTTCACGCAAAGTTCATAGGGTTCTTCGCTTGCTAAAGACGAACAAGGCATTTGGTCCCGATGGTATCTCTGCAAGGTTCCTTAAGGAGTTTGCAGATGAACTGGCTCCTGTGCTTTGCCGTCTTTTTCGCCTCATTCTGTCAACCAGTATCTATCTTTCATCTTCGAAGCATGCTCTAGTTCAACCTGTTCCTAAGAAGGGTGACTGCTCTATTTTTTCAAACTACCGATGTATTGCCCTAATCTCCTCTATTGCTACATTTTTCGAAACTTTGCTCAATGATCACTTCTTGAAACGCCTTGAATCTAACTCACTTATCTCCGATCACCAGTACGGCTTCCGCAAGGTAAGATCCACTGGTGATCTCCTGTCCTATCTTACTCATGTATGGTCATCTTCTCTGAGGAACTATGGGAAATCCTCTGTCGTCTCCCTTGATATCTCTAAGGTTTTTGACAGAGTCTGGCGCAAGGCTCTGTTGGCCAAACTCCCTGCCTATGGCTTTACACCTTCTTTCTGTTCTCTGATTTCCAGTTTTCTTACTGACTGTTCTATATCTGTAGTTGTTGATGGCGCGACATCTAGCCCTTTCTCTGTTACCAGTGGTGTTCCACAGGGATCTGTCCTTTCATCTACTCTGTTCCTTCTCTTCATCAATGATCTACAATCCCCATCTTTCTCTCTTCTTCATGCCTTTGCTGATGATTCTACCCTTCACCTTTCCTCTGCCTTTTCTTCACAACCTTCATCTGTTACTCACAATGAATCTCGTATCACTCTTTCTTCTACTCTCAACTCCGATTTGCAGAGAGTATCTGAGTGGGGCACTCAAAATTTAGTTAAATTCAATGCCTCCAAGACACAGTTTCTGGCTATCTCTTTATCTTCTTCTCCTCCTGATAACCCTATTGTCTTCGAAACTAATGAAATTTACCCTCTTGACTCTATCAACATATTAGTATTCCATATAGCCTCTCACTTGTCTAGGAGGAATCACATAATCCAAATTTCTAAATCTTTATCCAAAAAATTGGGGGTTTTTGTTTCGTTTTCGTCATTACTTTTCCTCTTTGCAGTTACTTAAAATTTACAAAGGTCTTATCTGCCCCGGCTTAGAATACTGCTCACACATCTGGGGTGTTTCTTCCTTGATAGGGTTGAATCTAAGGTAGTCAGACTCATTTATGATCCTTCTCTTACTTCTAACCTGGATTCTCTCTCTCTTCGTCGTAAGGTATCTTCTCTTTCACTTTTCTTTTGCTACTACTTCCATCGCTGCTCTGATGAGTTGGCGAGTTGCATCCCTCCTCCACTGCCGAGGCCGCATAACAGTCGCCAAGCGGCCTCATCTCACAGGTACTGTGTGGAGATCTGTAGCTCGCGGATTGGTTGGTGCAACGACTGCTTCTTCCCATCTACCTCCAGACTCTGGAACTCTCATCCTTCAAAAAGCAGATCTATCGTCATCTCAGAGCCTAGTCCTCCATATATCTGGGTCCTCTGTACTTAGAGTGTTTTTTTCTGTCTGTCGTTTTCCTTTGTGTGACATTACCTCATCTCTGCCTTGCCCTTAACCTTTTTCTTTTCCTTCGTCTTGTCATTTTCTCGTGCCCGGGCCTTTATTGATGAGGGCAGTTTCTGCCTGTCCCGGCGTTACACTCTTAAATATATATATATATATATATATATATATATATATATATATATATATATATATATATATATATATATATATATATATATATATATATATATATATATATATATATATATATATATATATATATATATATATATATATATACAGGGTGGACCATAATAATGGGACACATCTTAAATGCTATTTTCTCGTATCATAAAAGTATGGGACACATTTTAAATGCTATTTTCTCGAATTATAAAAACAACACAGAGTACTAAATATATTTATTATATAACTGATACACAGGAGTTTAACATGTTATCTTAAATTTGAATATTACATCCCTGAGATGGTCACCTTCACGACGAAAACCTTCAAGTGCTAGATTTCTCATATCACGTAAAGTGCGGTTTAGCATATCAACTGGAATAGCTGTAATCTCTCTATGGATGCTTTGTTTCAGTTCCGCTGTTGTGTGGGGCCTGCCTGAGCATACCCGATCTTTGAGGTAACCCAACAGAAAATATTCCACTGGGGTTAGATCAGGTGATCTGGATGGCCAATGGATATCACCGAATCTCGAACTGAGATGTCCGGGAAAATTTGCTCGAAGTGTTGTCATTGAAAGTCGTGCTGTATGATTAGTTGCACCATCTTGTTGCATCCACTTGTCTGTCATATTAAGCCTTTGTAACTCGGGAAGGAAGAAGGTATTCAACATGTGGTTGTAACGCTCTCAGATTATAAAAACGACATGGAATACTAAATATATTTATTACATAACTGATACACAGGAGTTTAACATGTTATCAAAGATATGAATAATACATTAAGTTTTATTACTTTCAGGTATTGATTTTGGTGACCCTCATAATGCCCTTTATGATTTTTGCACGTGTTTTTTTCCCTGCCTGTAAAGCATCTACATCATTGTCATGAAGATTTTCAACTTCATAATATATCAATATGTTATTTACATTATTTATAAGTAGGGAACAATTTCAGAAATGTTATTTGAATGGAAAAATGCAACTACTGACACATTAAAGATCTATGAGAAAAAGTAATTTTTTTTTTCATATATTAGATGAAGCAATCTTAATATATTGCATATTATCATGATTTCTTTGATGAGTAGGTTCTGAATGAATTCTTTTCAGCGCCTTATGAATGCCAATGGATTATTTTTTAATTCGTGAGCATCCTGTCCTGTCATGCCATAATTCCATTCCACAAAAGCTTGTACAATACGTCTTGAAGAATAATGGTAATATATAGGCGTCTAGAAAATAATATTTATGAAACGGAATAAAATTGTTTATGCAAATTTTTTTTCACATTTTCTATATCATCAGAGTTATTCAACTTTGAATTTAAATTAAATCCCAAATACTTATGCTTATTTACATGTTTTAAAAGAGTATCACAACTCAGACGGATTACAGGGATATTACCTGCCGCTCTGAAACTGCCAAAAGTCCTAAAACTCCTATCTCATTAGCATTAACAATCAGATCTAATTCTTTAAGCATATTCACACAATACTTCAACAGCAACTAAAGACTACTTTTACACGGTACAATTAGACATATATCACAAGCATTTGATAGAAAAATCATAGTCTGTTTGCCCAATCTACAACCATAGTTCATTCTTGAAATCTTATCTAGTGCGTCATTTACATATATATATATATATATATATATATATATATATATATATATATATATATATATATATATATATATATATATATATATATATATATATATATTGAATAGAAGTGGGGATAAAATGCCTCCCCATCGCACATCATTTCCTAATTTCCATACATCAGAACATCTCGAATTAAATCTAACATAGGCAGATTGGCTTTGAAAAATAGTAAACAATACATTTAAGACATAAAATGGTACTTTATTATCAAATAAGGAGAAAATCAACTTGTAGTGGTTTACTCTATCAAAGACATGAGTTTAATCTAAAAATGATGAGTAAGAACACGTACCCTTCCTTACATAATGGCTAATAGTTTCTTTAAGAACAGTCGTTAGCATTTGTGCTGAGACACTTTTTCTGAACCCCAACTGACTTTTGTTAATTTTTACACAAGACTCAATCTCGGGTAGTAAAATATACTGATATATATATATATATATATATATATATATATATATATATATATATATATATATATATATATATATATATATATATATATATATATATATATATATATATATATATATATATATATATATATATATATATATATAATGTATATATATATATATATATATATATATATATATATATATATATATATATATATATATATATATATATATATATATATATATATATATATATATATATATATATATATATATATATATATATATATATATATATATATATATATATATATATATATATATATATATATATATATATAGTATATATATATATATATATATATATATATATATATATATATCCGATAAGTTTGAAGAGATCATTACAGATCTATACTTATCGGATGCAAAAAGATCTTGCAAATGGTTTTCCACAATAGGTGTTAACTTACCTATTAGCATGTCGTTAGGCACACACTAGTGATTCAAAAAGCACGTGAAAAGTCTGGCAATGAAGAAGGCATGTAAACAATCTGGACCATATTTCAGATAATTAGAGTGTAGGTTGCCATTACAAACTCCAGTTTTTAAACGTCCAATCACCTTATTTACCTGACAATCATGAACCTTCCGGCGTCTTATGTTGTTATTTCTCTCAACAGGTTAGCATGAAATCCACTTGGAATCTCCTAAAATTTAAAATTATTAAATAAATTTTGCAATTTGACATTGAACACTTGCAGAATGCCTTTTTGATTCGAGATACCATCTATATTAGTTATATCAAAATGAGTAAAAGTCACATTTT
>JAXCGZ010023849.1:20000-23765 GCA_037179515.1 Halocaridina rubra
GGAACCAACGAGGTCCAGAAGTCGGGATGAGACATTACTGCTCGATCTAGTATTCACAGATAATGTGTTGAATATTGGTAAAATTGAGTATGAGTCACCAACTTAGAAAAGTGACCACTGTTTTTACTGATGGAGTATATCATTGAGTATGTCCTGCCTGACAGCATGGAAATTCATAAGGATGCAAAGAGGAACCATCCAAAAGAAGGTTACAACCATACTAACTATCTATCTGCAAATATTGAGTCGATGACCTTATGCATAAGAGATGTTCAAAATCTTGTGTGTGGAATATGAATATATAGTTGTTTCATACCATCCACCTAAATAGGAGTTATGAATGCTAGGAAAATGGTTCAATACTAAGTGAAAAACAAATATAGAGTGGAGGGATAAATGCTGGAATAGATATAGGTGGAGACATAGCATATATGCTATGGCAGACTTATAAAATGAGATAAGAAATATTACTTACATGAAAGAAGAGAGAAAGAGAGGGATTATATGAGGGATGTTACCAGGAAGGCTAAAACAAATCCCAAGGATTTTCATAGCTTTGTCAGATGAATATTGCAGGTCTAAGAACAAGCTTTAAAGTCAAAATGGGTACATGGAAGCAATACTGAGACAGATTAAGATATCTACGAAAAATTGAATGTGTTTCAGTCAGTATTTGCAGTAGAAAATACTCCACTCTCTTAGATTGCAGAGAAAAAAGATTGTGGGCAGGTAGTAAAGATCATCGTTTTTTCCTCTACTGAGGTATGCAGAGCGTTGATGAAGTTAGATGCACATAAATCTACAGGGTATGATGACATATCTCCTTATGTACTTAGGAGGTGTACTAAGTCATAATCTGTGGTGCTATGTATCATATATGAATAGTCAGAAGAATATGGGGAGGCTCAAAGATGCCAGAAACAAGCAAAAGTGGTACCTATCTTCATAAAGGTCCGATTCCTTGACCAGCATAGATTATAACGTTATTTAGCAACTACTAAGGAAATGCATCTCTCTTTACGTCAAATCCTCCAACTATTTGTCAGTGAAGCTACATGATTTAGAGAAAACTGACATATAGTAACTAACTTATTATAATTTTATGATGAGGTAAGCCAGATCTTACAAGAAAGAGAAGGCTGAGCAGATTGCATATTCTTAGATATTCAGAAGCCATTTGATACCTCCCGTGATGGAAGACTTATTAAGGAACTACAAGTAATGGCAAGGATAGGTGGAAATGTTTTGGAGTGGATAAAAACTTACTCAAAAGGAAGAGAACAGAGGATTAGACTAAGACAGTCAGTGTCTGATTGGAAAGAGGTTAGTAGAAGGGTTTCATATGCTTTAGGTTTAGGGCCACTTTTATTTCTTATATATACAAATGCCCTACCAGAGTATGGTAATGCTTATTTGAATATGTTTGCAGATGCAAAGATTGAGAAGAAAGTAAAAGGCGAGAACATTGGTAGAGAACGTCAGGAATTCCTAAATAGTCTGTATGAGTGATCAGAGATTGAATAATGAAATTCAGTTTATCAAAATATAAAGTGATGAGAATGGGTACAAGTGCAAGAAGGCCCAAGTTTGTGTACTCATTAATTTGATGCAGAACTTAATGAGACAGAGCATGAGAGAGATCTAGGGACAAACATATTGGCAAAGCAAAAGCTTCTTATGCTTTCTTAGCAAATTTGAGGGGGGCCTTGAGAATCATGGGTAAGGAAAATTTAGAAATATTTCTGTAACTTATGTGAGGCCAAAGCTTGAATATGCAGCATCCTTTTGGGATCCACACTTGAATAGACATATAATTAAGCCAGAAAAGTTCACACAAATACTGCAAAACTAATGACAGAAATTCGCAATCTCAGTTATGAGGAGAGGCAGTGGGCATTAGACTTATCATCACTTGAAGCTAGAAGAAAGAGGGGGAAAATGGTGACGGTTACTAGGTTTTGTCATGATCTTAAGAGAGTTGATAGGGAGCAATAGTTTGATGTAGGTGGCTCTAGAACCAGAGACCATAGTTGAAGGCTAAATAAGGAAACTTCTCTCCAGGATGTAAGGAAGTACTTTTTAGTGTAAGAATTGTTGGTCATTGGAAATTGTTAAGCTAGGAAGTAGTTAATGCTAACAGCATTCATAGTTTTAGGGACATATATAAGTATTACTGCGCCTAGAGATAAAACCAATCAGGATATGGGGAGTTGCGAGCATGGGGATCTTTCCCGTAAACACAATTAAGTAATTAAAACTATGTAGTTTTACACACACACACACACACACACACACACACACACACACACACACACACACACACACACACACACACACACACACACACACACACACGTCAGTATGTATCCTTCAACTGGGAAGCACCTTTTAGCTCAACCTGTTCCTAAGAATTGTGACCATTTTATTCCTTACTTCTAAGGACAAATTGAGCTAGCCTTTGCTATCGCATTATTCAAAGCGTTGCTTATTCCTTACTTCTAGAAACATTTTGAGTCTAACTCGATTATATCTGACCATCAGTATGGCTTCCACAAGGCAAGAGCCACTGGTGAAATTCTGTCTTATCTTACTTATGCATAGACATCTTCCTTGTCATCTGTCTTAATATTAAGAATATTGTTAGAGTGTGGCACGAGGTTATTAGTCAAACTTCCTGTTTATTACTTTAATACTTCTCTCTTTCCTCTCATTTCCAGTTCTCCTTCTGACCATCTTCTATATGTGGTTGTTGAAGGTGCAGCATTTAACACATTTGCATTTCCCAGTGGTGTGCCATAGTGCTCTGTTCTTAAGCCTAATCTGTTTCTTCTTTTCATCAATTATCTCCAGCCCCATTCTCCTCTTTCTCCATGCATTTGCCGACGATTCTAGCTTGCATATTTTATTTGTCTTCTGACAACTTTATTCTGCTACTCGATAGCAGCCTTGAATCACTATTTCTACAATTCTAAACTCCAATTTATAGGGAGAATCAGAGTGGGGCACCTAAAATTTAATAAAATTTTATACTTCATAGACATAGTTTCAGGCTAATTTTTATCATTTCCACCTCCTGATAATTCTTTGCCTTTAAAATACCATAATTTAGCAAATTAATTTGATAAACAAAATAGGCAATCCTATAGCCTCTAACATACATTAAAGGAAATGGAAGTTCATTATTGCTTTCGTAATTATCTTCCTTCTTCTCAACTGCTAAAGGTCAATAAAGGTCTTTTCTGTCCATTCTTAGAATACCACTTTCACATTTGAGGTGTTTTATTATACTTCACTTTGATAATGTTGAACCTAATGCCAATGTACTTACAGATGACCTTGTTTTACTTATATTTCTTTTGCTGTAAGGTCTCTTTTGTCTCGGTAGTACTTCCATCACTGCTATAATGAGCTGCATAATTGAATACATCCTCCACTGGCGAATCTTTGCAACACACGTCAATCAGCTTCGTAGCAAAGATACTGTGCAAGGATTTCTAAATCGTGGGTAGGTCGGTGAAGTGACTGCTTCTTTTCTTTCACATCTAGGCTTGGGAACTCGCTTCCTCCTTCTATTTTCCCTAACTCTCATGACCTTTCAGTCTTACAAAAAATAAAACAGATCTATAATCATCTAAGGGCCTAATCCTGACATATCTCTAATTCTTCATTTCCTTGAATATGTTCTCAGGCTGTATATTGTTTACTGTGTATGATTCTATAATTTCTATATTGACCTTAAGCTGCTACATTTTTTCTTCTTATATA
>JAXCGZ010023850.1:0-20000 GCA_037179515.1 Halocaridina rubra
GGAGAGAGAGAGAGAGAGAGAGAGAGAATTTTTGCCTTCAGACAAGCAAACAGGACAAGAGAACATTTCATCACTAATATTCTCTCTAATAATATCATATATTTATATTTTAAATTCTAATTTTATCTTGAATAATGTGGTCATAGACATGGCAACTCCATCGAGTGATATTCCCCACCTCGGTGTACTTAGTGGGAAACAAGCAGAGCTGCTTTTATTTTATCTTTTTTTTTATCTATATAAGGGTAATAACATTATAAGATAGGAAAAATCCTATAACTTTGGGCTAAGAGCAAATGTGTAATCATGCCAATATTTGAGTTTCCAATGAGAGTCCATATCTTCGATATAAAACATTCATTATAATCTTAACATCCTAGTCTACTAGGGTAAGGCCAATATGAGGCAGGTTGCTGTATTTACACCCAGAACTCATTCTGAAAGAAGTTTCCAGTGTAATTAATTAAGAGAGGTTTCGCTTTCACTCCTTGATGAAAATGACACTCTGTGTTCAACGGTCCTTCCTACCTGTTGCCTGAACAACACAAATTGAAAACACTGAATTAATATCATGATTTACTCTTCATTCTGTACAGATGTTATTTGGTAAATATAAATTTTGTGTTCTGAAGTTAAATTCTGATAGAATTTAATGAACTCATTACTAATGTCATTGACTCTAAGCTTCCAAACTCTTGATGCTCCGTACTTAGAACCTGCTATCTTTGTTTCTCAATCTTTCGTTTAACTATTCTTATAATTTTTTTCTCTCTTTCTTCTTGCAGGTATGTGTTTTGGCAGGCTCAGAATCACTGTTCATGTGGTGAGTTATAAGTATTGCTACAGTTTGTAGTCTGTAAAAAAAAAAAAAAAAAAAAAGCCTCTTGGGGGTGTATTTTCTGTATTAAGTTTTGTTGTAAGTACTCGAGCTCGTAATCACTCTCTCTGCTTGTTGTCAGGATTCAAACTGTGTTTCTTCGAGTTACTGTGAATAAATTTAGTGCATATCTTGTGAGAGGAATCCAAAGATTACTCAGCAATAATTGTTTCTTATAAATTACCGTGACTGATACTTATAGAATACTATAATAAAACTTCTACTAAGAATAGAAAACTATATTTCTGCCAGGGGATATATTTTCCTTGTATTTATAATTCACTTCCTGTATTACTCCTCCCATGATTAATGAAATCCTTTTGGGGATATAGAGATTAGATTTTTTTTTATGAATGAAACATAGTATAGGCTTTAATTTCACCTATCTCTCATTATCGATATTTGTTCTGATGATGGCTTGCGGCCGTTGTATATATGTGTTCTGATGATGAAACTTTCCAAAGTTGTCATCAGCCATTGATAAAGGTAAAGGTTTGTAACGATACGGGAAGAAACATATTGAACAAATCCCCAATGCCATGATTTATGTACTTGACTGACGCTCTTATGCGCAGTTAATCTATTAAAAACAATAAATTCCCAAAATATTTTAAGTTCCAGTGTCTGTGGGGCACCTTTAAGTCAGCGTATTAGTATATCAAAGTTCAACGTCGTAATTTATGCTGCTTCACGTTAAACACTTTTACATTTATTTACTTATTCATTATTTTTGTATTTACTTATTTATTAATTTATTTAACCTATTTATTATTTTGTAGTGTTCCATTACGGGATACTTTCCTTACAAATAGAGGCATTTGATTTATGTTTATCTTGTTATTGCAGAGAAGCATTTTGCGTATGATACCTGTGCCAAAATTCACTCTCCTGGCTAACGCAGTTATTCATGGGAAAATATTGGCCATGGCCAATTGTATGTTTAATAACTGACGAGTATCCTCCTCCTCCCCACTTCCAACGTCATGAAAATAATCGGATTAGGAACTAAAAGCCTCTTTGCCATTTACTCTTTCCGTGTCGAAAGATCGAGACAACAGATAGTTTAAGTTTTTTTCTTTATTGGCATTGTAGGCCAGCGGCTACAACTTGGTTAAAACGAAAAATCACAAGATATTTTTGAAAAAAATTATATATGTATATCTGGCATAATAGAATTATTTGTAGAGGTAAGTTTTTTTTAACCCCATCAGGTGTTAGTGATACAAATGTTAAAAGTCAATATGAAATATGAATAAAATTCCATGTTAAATGAAGATAAAAAATAAGAGAGAGACATATAGGAAAGGAGAGAAACGTTGGGGGGAAACATAATAGAACTTTTTTGATATATGTAACCAAAAAGAGCAAGAGGAACGATGACTTAGAGGAGATAATGCAGTGAGAAATATGTTTTGCAATATACATTATCTCTTGGAAAGAAGACCCTAAAAATTTGAATATTCAAAAACGGAATTAAATGGGTGAAATGAAGGTGACGGAATGATTGATGGTTTGTTGGACATTTTGATAGATGACCCGGAAGACTTTGAAGTCCATAAAAAACAAAAAAAGATCATTACACACACACACACACACATACACACACACACACAAACACACACACACACACACACACACACACACACACACCGCGCGTTCAGTGACACACGGAATTGCTCCTCTTAAATTTTAAACTGTTTCGAGTGACTAAAGTGCTTAGTGGAAAACTTTACCATAATTTCCAAAAATCTGAAATCCTGCAGAGTATTGTGAGTACAAAAATTAATATTTGTTGTAAGACGAGACTGTTCATATTAAAGGAAAAAAATTTAGAACTTTTTCGTGAGGAAGAGAGAGAAGCTGCCGTCCAGTTTCTGCCTTGAGGGAAATCTAGAAGAGTTGCCAGAGGTGGAGCCTCACACCACATTACCTAATTTTTTGTGTAAACTGGGGAAAGCTCTTAAGCCGTTTTACCTGATCCTGTGGTTCTATATATTGTTAAAAACAGTATCCTTCCCATTTATATTAACTAGTTAGTTAGTTTGATACACGAAAAAATTGAATAATAAAAGAAAAAAAATTACCAAATACCCACCTGTCAACAGTACTGAGTTAAGTTGCCAAGTAGTACAGCAGTCCTATTTTCTTCATTTTTTTTGCTTTTCTTTTAACTTTCTCGTTTGCTATTTTGTTATTTTGTATATATATTGAGTTAAATGTAAAGTCTAAATCCCGTGATAACATATCTTGGTTAGCAAGTCAGTTTATCAGTTAGGAAGAATATATAACAGAAACAGGTGGGTGCCACCTCGAACACAAATTCGAATTTTCCTTCAGGTTTGACTTTTGTTTTTCTTTTTCTTTTTATACTTAAATTACCATGGTCAAGTTTTTAAGTTAAGATGTGTGTTACCAGAAAGGAGACAAACTGAGTCACTAAATAGCACTTATATGGAGATATAAAAATTCTGTGTGAAGGTAAATTAGAAGTTTTTCTCTTTTCTTTTTTTTTTCCTCTTTCTCGTCTTCTCTCTATATTCTGTGAGAGGGAGAACATAAAAATGAAGCCATCTCTGTCCCAAACCTCTCCCACCCATGGGTCGGGAGAAGGGGTAGTCATCAGAGGACTTAAACAGAGAATCAAGAAGTTAGAGGAAATGGTTACAAGCCTTGATGATAAAATTCGGAATATGGATGGAGAAATGAAAGAGAATGAAACACTCAGAGAACAAATAAGATCTTTGGAGGAAGCAAATAAAGCACAAGGGCAGGAGAGAAAGGAACTAGAAAAAAGAATAAAGAAGCTGGAAGGGGAAAAGAGTCAACTAGAATCTAGAATTTCTAATCAAGAAGATAAAAACAAACAGCTAAATGACAACCTAAAGGAATTAGATGTTAGTTCACTGCTATCTTCTGAGAGAGACGAGATTGCTGCTTGGAATGTTCAGATTAAGGAAAACATTGAACAGTTCAGAAAAGAGTTCCAGGAGCTGAATATGGAAAATGATGCCATGAAAACGTCCTTTGCTGATGCACTAAAGGGGAATGTGGCAGTAAAAGAGGCTGTAAAGGTGGTGGCACTGGAAAACATACAAACAGTTGACTATAAAGAGACAGTAATCGAAAAAATGAAAGACGTTGTGATGGAAAGGGCAAACCCACTCATCAGACAGGCACTTGATAAGGAGAAGACAGTGGTAATCTCAGGCATAAGTGAATCCCAGGAGCCAACATGGCAGGGGAGACTTGAAGAAAATAAAGCTAACGTTGTAGACCTGATAAGAAAGCTTGGAGTAGTATGTGGTCCTGATGATATTGTAAACATACACCAACTAGGTAAATATTCGAGGGAAGGAAAGCCGAGACCAACAAAAGTAACCTTTGAGAGAGGGGAGACATGTAGGGAAATATTGTTGAGAAAAAAAAGTCTAAAAGACCTTCAAGAATGCAAAGAAGTGTTCATTAGACGATACAGAACACAGGAAGAGATGGGAAAGATCAAAAACTTGTTGCAAGAGGCAAGAAGGTTAAATGATGAAAGAAATGAAGAAGAGAAGAAAAATTTTCGTTACGGAATACTTCCAGACAAAGGGGAGATAAAGAAGATAATGACAGAAGATCAGGGGATGGGGCCTCATTAAGATTGTTATACACAAATGCTGATGGATTAGCTGGTAAGGCAGTAGAATTAAAAGATAGGATTCACAACAGTAAGGCAGATATAGTAGCAATTACAGAGACTAAGTTGAGTGAGGACATAAACAGTGTCACAGTTTTTCCTAAGGGCTTCAGAATACTAAGGGTCGAAAGATCTGAGAGGACTGGTGGAGGGATAGCACTGCTCATAAGTGAGAGGATTCAAGTTGAAGAGATAAACTTGGCTATAGAAAGTGAGTTCAGGGAATTTCTTGTTGCTCGCATAAATACTGGGTCAGAGAGCATTATAATAACTGTTGTATACAACCCACCAAGGAACCAAAATAGGCTTGAAATTTATGAGGAAAGTCATATAGGTACGATTGAAGTCATAAACTCAGTTGTTAACATGGCGCGGGAGAAAAAATGTAGGATTTTGATTATGGGAGACTTTAATCATAAAGAGATAGATTGGATAAATCTTGACCCACACAGTGGTGAGGACTCCTTTGGGGCAAGATTCCTAGATTGCGTACAAGGGAATTTCCTACACCAACATGTAATGGAACCAACAAGAGCCAGGGGTGGGGATGAGCCATCACTACTTGATCTGGTGTTCACAGATAATGTGTTGGATATTGAAAATATTGAGTATGAACCACCAATTGGAAAGAGTGACCACTGTGTGTTGTTGATGGAGTATATCATTGAAGACATTCTTCCTGAGAGTAGAGGCACTGAGGACATGAGGAGGAACTATCAGAAAGGAGATTACATCAAAATGAATGAGCTTTTTGCAGTTATTGACTGGAGAACCTTATTTTACAACAAATCTGTACAAGAAATGTATGACATCTTTTGTGAGAAATATGGGAAGATAGTAGATTGCTGCATACCTGTCACCAAAGTAGGTGTAATTCATGCCAGAGAAAAATGGTTCGATAATGGGTGTAAAAGAGCTAAGGAGTGGAGAGACAAATGCTGGAAAAGGTATAGGAGGAGAAAAAACATAAATGCCTGGCAAACCTACAAAAGAGCAAGAAATGACTACCTAAGTAAAAGGAGAGAGGCAGAGAAAGATTATGAGAGGGACATCACCAGGAAGGCTAAAGAAAATCCCAAGCTTTTCCACAGCTTTATCAGAGGAAAACTGAAGGTAAAAGAACAGGTTTTAAGGCTAAAGAGAGCGGATGGAGGCATCACTGAGACGGACGAAGAGATCTGCAAAGAATTGAACAAGGAGTTTCAGTCAGTATTTACAGTAGAAAATACCCCACCCCCTCAGATTGCAGTGATAGAAGCTCAAGGGCCGGTATTAGAGAACATCAACCTTACAGCCACAGAGGTATGCAAAGCGCTGATGGATTTAGATGTTCATAAAGCTACAGGTCCTGATGACATATCCCCTCATGTGCTTAAAAATGCGCAAACACAATATCAGTGGCACTAAGTATCATATTTAAGGAGTCATTGGAGTCGGGGGAGATTCCAAGATGCTGGAAACAAGCAAATGTGATACCTATCTTCAAAAAGGGAAGGAGGGATACGGCTCTGAACTATAGACCAGTTTCCTTGACCAGCATAGTTTGCAAACTTATGGAGAAACTACTAAGGAAACATATCTCTCTTCACTTGGAATCCTTCAACTTTTTGTCAGTGAGGCAACATGGCTTCAGAGAAGGAAGATCAACAGTAACAAACTTATTAGAATTTTATGATGAGGTAAGCCAAATCTTACAGGAAAGAGAGGGCTGGGCAGATTGCATATTCCTAGACTTCCAGAAAGCGTTTGACACTGTTCCACATGGGAGACTTATTAGGAAGCTGCAATCAATGGCTAGAATAGGTGGAAATGTCTTGGAATGGATAAAAACTTACTTAGAAGGAAGGGAACAGAGGGTTAGAGTAAGACACTCAGTGTCTGAATGGAGAAGAGTTAGTAGTGGAGTTCCACAGGGTTCAGTTTTAGGGCCACTTTTGTTCCTTGTATATGTAAATGACCTACCAGAGTCTGTAAATTCATTCATGAATATGTTTGCAGATGATGCAAAGATTGTGAAGAAAGTAAAAAACGAGAACAATGGTAGAGAACTTCAGGAGGATCTAAATAATCTGCATGAGTGGTCAGAAAAGTGGCTAATGAAATTCAATACCTCAAAATGTAAGGTAATGAGAATGGGTACAAGTGCAAGAAGGCCCAAGCTTGACTACTCGGTGGCTGGAGTACAACTTCAGGAGACAGAAAATGAGAGAGATCTAGGAGTAAACATATTGGCAGATTTGTCTCCAGAAATACATATAAATGGCGTAGTAAGGGCAGCATATGCATTCTTATCAAATGTAAGGGTAGCCTTCAGGCACATGGACAAGGAAATGTTCAGAAATATTTATGTAACCTATGTGAGGCCAAAACTCGAATATGCAGCCCCCTTTTGGAATCCGCACTTGAAAAAGCACATAGCTAAGCTTGAAAAAGTTCAAAGACATGCCACGAAACTGGTGCCAGAAATACGCAATCTCGGTTATGATGAGAGGCTGAGGGAATTAGACTTGCCATCACTCGAAGCTAGAAGAGTAAGGGGGGATATGGTGACAGTCTTTAAATTCCTTCATGGTTATGATAGAGTGGATAGGGATCGATATTTCGATATGGCTGGCTCTAGAACTAGAGGTCATAGTTTGAAGCTTCGGAAGAAAACTTGTTTGCAGGATGTAAGGAAATACTTTTTCAGTGTAAGAGTAGTTGATAATTGGAATTCGCTAAGCGAGGAGGTAGTTAATGCTACCTCAATCCATAGTTTTAAGGACAGGTATGATAAGTATCACTAAGTCTAAAAATGGAACCGATCAGGAGACGGGAAGATACGAGCTTTGGGCTCTTTCCCGTAAACACAATTAGGTAATCACAATTAGGTAATCACACACTCACACACATACACACACACATATATATATATATATATATATATATATATATATATATATATATATATATATATATATTATATATATATACTGTATATATAAAATGTGTGTGTGGGGGGGGGAAATAAGTGCATGATAATATTGACTTCTTTATTTTAAGTAGCTGAAGTCTCAAATATACCTGATAAAAAACTAAAGTTTATTTTGGTGTTATTTATGATAGATCTTTTAATTTTAAGAGAAAGGCATGATAGAGAAGCGATATGCAGTCCTCTGTGTTTATATTTAGTCAGTAGATATACTGAAGTGTAGAGTTGAACTACCAATTATCATGGAATGTTTTCAGTCTTGTGATGGTGATGATCATCTTTCTCTCTCTCTCTCTCTCTCTCTCTCTCTCTCTCTCTCTCTCTCTCTCTCTCTCTCTCTCTCTCTCTCTCTCTCTCTCTCTCTCTCTTCCAAAGGTCCCTCATTGCACAGCAAATTGAAGTCCGCGTCACATATCTCAGAAGCGGAGGTCTAGTTTCGTCTCTTTTCCAGAATCTCTTGACACTATGCCGAAAAGTATTTTGTCGTCGTACGTGTGAGGAACCTAAGTTAACTCACCGTGTTAATTTTGAATAGAACTAAATCTGTGATTAGAGGAAAATAGTATCATTATAAATTCAGTGGTAAATCAATGGATTTTAATTGAAGTACCCAATAAATGGTGCTCCTGGTAAGAGATGCTCTATCTATGGTCACTGCTACCTAAAGGTTAAGTGTCTAATGAATGCCAGAGGCAAGGGACATTAATGGCACAGAGCTTGACTATATACTTACTATATAGCCGGGGCCTAAGACTCCCTTCCAATCATGTTGACCCCGATATTTTCGGGCAGTGTCTTAGTTGTCAAATAAGCACGAAGAATACTAGCTAAAGTATCTTTGTCGCCTTCCTTTATTAAGTTTGCAACAAAGTAGCAATTAAGAACAACTCGCAAAGTGATGAGCAACTGATTTTTCTACCTCATGTACTAAAGCAATGAAATAAATAAATCTGCCTTCATCGGGCCTGGGTGCGAAGAAAACAAAAAGTAAAGAGAAACAGAGATGGCAAGTGTTGTGACTTGTCAGATGTAAGGGGATAGTAAGCGATGTGTAACGAATATCCAAGAAAATTCGGTGTTGATGTAGGCATAGAAAAACCGCAACGGGCGCTAACTCGCGTCCAGGACAGTTCGTATCAGATTATAACTTCACACTGAATATTGATAGACGTGCCAATTCGGATTCTACTAAGAAAAACGAGGCCGACTGACGAAGGTGGTTGTCAAGCACTCGGGAATGTTGTATGTAAAACACACGATTGCATCAACACATCACATTTCAATAAACAGAAGTTACTCTTGCTTGAACTGGAAACGAGGGAAACAGGATTTGTTTTTATTTCATTGGTGAATAACTTCGACACAATTTTCAACAGTATAGAAGCATCTTTGTTTTTACCTCCATCCATATACCAAAGCCCACAAGAAGTCAAAGTACTTTCTTTGATTCAGCCACCCTCTTTATAAGGGGGAATATGGCTTTGGTATATGGATGAATTAGTTTTTACCTAAAAACTGATTAATCTCAAGTCAAGCAATGCTAATCCTTAGTGCAACGCCAACTCTTTCCATCGTTGGCAGCCCTCTGTTCCCCTCGTAAAAGAGCTTAGAACCAGTAAATGTGAAAAAAGCTGAAAATGTATAAAGATGAAATAGTTGAAAATATATAACAAACTCGCCAAAACTAGGCAGGGATAATGAAAGGGGAAGAGATCTAAAGATTTTTTTTTTTACCGTACATGAAGCAGCGACTTTAAATTTACTGATCGTGCTTCTCGCAAAAGGTCTTTGCTGTGAAATCGTCAAGGTCTTAAAGTGAAAAATGCGAAAAACTGAGAGCCAAGAAATAAGCTGGGAAAAAGCAAAATGGGATGAAGGACTATCGATATAAATTCTTCTCAATAAATGGAAAGTAAAAATAGATATTTTCATGGTATGAAATGAGTGTATAATAAAACTTCAAAGAAGGGGTAAATACAAGAAAAGGTTAGATTTGTAAGGTTACTTTCTTTAACGATGAGGAAATGCCACCGTCTGCAAACCTATCCAATCCAATTCCCTAATCACGAAGGCTTAATCCTAAATGGAAAGGGTTTGGTAAATAGTGCCTTGATTAGATAGCTCTACTGGAAATAGATAACTGGGATAATGGTAAGAAAACAATGACATCACAAATTTATTAGTTCAAGTTTGCAAGAGATTGGAATAGTTCAAACCATACTAAAACCTGCTGTGATACTCGGACTATAGAGAAAAGTAGCGAAAGTGAATGTACTAATCTAGTGGTTTTCAATCTGTGGGCCTTGGACAGGCTTCAGGGGAACACACGGACATCTTCTAAACTTTCATAAATGAATAAGTGTAATTTGAATTTGGATTACAGTGCACATGATTATTTACAGTAAATACAGGTCAGTGCTTAATTTCATAAATGAAAAAAGTAGAACTAAGGAAGTGTTTTGAATATGCTTTTTATAATGATTTTATTATCATCAAAACACATTTCTGAAGGACAGTGGGCCATTAGTATATAAGGATGCCAAAAGTGGACCATTTAAAAAAAATGAAAACCACCGTATTAATGGATATAAGGAATTATAATGTTAGACATGAGGAAGAGGGAATAAACCTGAGGAATGACCAAAGTGTAAATATCGAAGGAAGCCCAAGGAAGAGACTTATGACCTTCCATGCATGTTCAGAGAGTGAGTTTGAATATGTCGGTGAATGCGTGTTGATTAATAGCAATTCCAGGAATAAGTGAGACCTGAAATGAGATGATAAGAAGCAAAAGGGAAGGTGAAGCTGAGGGAAGAACTTTGATAAAACATTAGGGAACATTCAACTCGGCTCACACCGTAATGGGTCTAGTTATGGTGAGGGATAGGAATCATAGACCCCGAACTATCCTCATGGGTTCAGTTTACAGTAAATTGTAAATTAGAGATTGGTTATTTGTCTCCAAGGATAACTGTTTCACTCTATGATGTTATATAATTGATGTACTCAAACTTTGATTCACAGGAGTCAGTCCCCCTGAGAAAAAAAAAAAGAAACTAACGTTGACAATACAAAAAAAGGGAGTGACTTCAGTCTTCTTCCTAGCCAATGCCATTATCTTCTTTTCCCTATAACAACTGTTTACGAGAAAAATATAACGGATAACGTTTTGAATATTACACACACACACACACACACACACACACACACACACACACACACACACATACACACAGAAAAGTGGCTAATGAAATTCAATACTTCAAAATGTAAGGTAATGAGAATGGATAAAAGCGCAAGAAGGCCCAAGCTTGACTACTCAGTGGCTGGCGTACAACTTCAGGAGACAGAAAATGAGAGAGATCTAGGAGTAAACATACTGGCAGATTTGTCTCCAGAAATACATATAAATGGCATATTAAGGGCAGCATATGCCTCCTTATCAAATGTAAGGGTAGCCTTCAGGCACATGGACAAGGAAATGTTCAGAAATATTTATGTAACTTATGTGAGATCAAAACTCGAATATGCAGCTCCCTTTTGGAATCCGCACTTGAAAAAGCACATAGCTAAGCTTGAAAAAGTTCAAAGACATGCCACGAAGCTGGTGCCAGAAATACGTAATCTCAGTTATGATGAGAGGCTGAGGGAATTAGACTTACCATCAATCAAAGCTAGAAGAGTGAGGGGGGATATGGTGACAGTCTTTAAATTCCTTCATGGTTATGATAGAGTGGATAGGGATCGATATTTTGATATGGCAGGCTCTAGAACTAGAGGTCATAATTTGAAGCTTCGTAAGAAAACTTCTTTGCAGGATGTAAGGAAATACTTTTTCAGTGTAAGAGTAGTTGATAATTGGAATTGGCTAAGCGAGGAGGTAGTTAATGCTATCTCAGTCCATAGTTTTAAGGACAGGTATGATAAGTATCACTAAGTATAAAATGGAACCGATGAGGAGACGGGAAGATACGAGCTTTGGGCTCTTTCCCGTAAACACAATTAGGTAATCTCTCTCTCTCTCTCTCTCTCTCTCTCTCTCTCTCTCCTCTCTCTCTCTCTCTCTCTCTCACACACACACACACACACACACACACAGTGTGTGTTTGTGTGTGTGTGTATGGGGGGGGGGGGGAGAGAGAGAGAGAGAGAGAGAGAGAGAGAGAGAGAGAGAGAGAGAGAGAGAGAGAGAGAGAGAGAGAGAGCTTAATAGGGATCTGGAAACCCTTCATCTCTAAGCTGCTTAATTTGGATGATAGTGCTGAATCTTCGTCTTCTCCATTATTCTTGAAAGTTAATTTATTATTATTATTATTATTATTATTATTATTATTATTATTATTATTATTATTATTATTATTATTATTATTATTATTATTATTATTATTATTATTATTATTATTATTATTATTATTCAAATTAATATGCTCATGGCGAATGTTTATCCACAGATAACCATTCATTTATGGACGAAAAGGCTAAAACGTATCCCACTCTACATTTCCACTTTAATATGACGGGGATGACGTATTTTACTTATTTTATTCCCAATAGATTAAGGGGTCTCATTAGTTGAATAGCTGAGTTTTTAATAGTACGCCAAAAACCATGAAATATGTGCGAATGGCTTATTTTTCGTACTTTAAAATGTTATTGTCATGACCTCTCACCCTAGTTAGGAAAATAAAATGAGAATAAAGATAGATAGATGTATATATATGTAGATAGATCTATAGACGGACAGACTGATATATATATATATATATATATATATATATATATATATATATATATATATATATATATATATATATATATATATATATATATGATGAGAGAGAGAGATGAGAGAGTGAGAGAGAGTATGATGAGTGAGAGAGAGAGAGAGAGGAGAGAGAGAGAGAGAGAGAGAGAGAGAGAGAAGAGGTCATGATTTTGAAGACGATCAACGCTTTTGACGTTTCTGTCTTACTAAGTATCAACATTTATATTCTCCCTCGAAATTCATTACTTAGCTGCACCCGTGTTTTGTTATATGTAGTTTGTTCATACTCCTATGAATGAGTTAATCTAATGGATAAGGTTGTGCGTTGATATGGTTTTATGTTTTATATACAGAAAATGTACCGTACAATGCATAAGTAAAATTTGTATCTAAACACAAAAGTAATTTCTGCATATGCATAGTATGAGTATTCCCTATCATATGTAAGCACGATACCCACGATCATTCTTTGTATTAATGCTTTACTTTGCCTATTTCCTGTTTGATTATAATTTTGAAACCGCAAACTGTGAAACTTTTGAAAAAACAAAGTGATTCAGGGGGCTTAAGAAATATCCTGATGTTTGTCTATCAATATTAAAACATATATATGTTCACATCATGGTGTCATTGTCAATATTTAAACAAACTCCACGTACAAGTGTAACAGGTTGATACACGGACGACGGGAGACATGCTTTCATATACTGGTTGTGCTTTGATATGCAACTGTATATCTGCTGTTGAGTATTGGGGCGGCGGGAATCTGAAACTTTCGACAGAAATTCAATTCCCCAGATTATCGAAGTTTTTTTCTTGGATGATAGTATTTTAACATCACAGTGTCATTGTGAATATATATATATATATATATATATATATATATATATATATATATATATATATATATATATATATATATATATATATATATATATATATATATACCTCCTACAGCTGTAAAAGACTGATATAAGAACAATGGGAGAAGTGCTTGCATGCTCTGGCTGTTTTGTGATGTGCAAATGTTTATCTGCTGTAGAAGCTGAGTCGGTTAAAAGTGGCATGATTTTGTAACTTGCGATTCCCCTGATGTACAAAATAGTTTTTCGTTGATGATAGTATTATTTAATAATACCTAGTGCCATTCCATAATGAACTCACCTGGTTTTGTAAATACGTCATGTTGATACTTCCACAGGCAACACAACTTTGTAAAAGTGAATACTATTCTCTTTCAGTACCTTTGTTTCTCCTTTTATATATACAGAAAAGTCAATTTTGCATCGTATATCGAGAACACATGTAAATCACAAGCTTTATTTTAGAGAGGGAAAAACTGGGATTACTGGAATATCAGTAATCCTTTTAGTCTTTGCAATTTCCTGCTATGAATATATTCCATTTTCATGTTCTCTTTGGAAAATTCGTCGTAGAGAATTATTTATGCATGTGGAGATAATATATATATATATATATATATATATATATATATATATATATATATATATATATATATATATATATATATATATATATAGAGAGAGAGAGAGAGAGAGAGAGAGAGAGAGAGAGAGAGAGAGAGAGAGAGAGAGAGAGAGAGAGAGAGAGAGAGAGAGAGATTCACACTACAGGCAAGCGAATAGTGTTAGGCTATTTCTCTTTAGATTAGGATTCGTAACTTAAACTGTAACTTGAACAAGAGACAACATTATGTCAGTAGATTTCCTATCCTGTTATTCTTGATGTATTTGTATCTTTGCTGCAGTTCGTCTTAAAAAGCATCGTTGCATTCTATCTGTTAATAGAGATTTGGTGATGTAGCCCAGAAGAGAGGAACAAAAATTGTTCACAAAATATCACAAACTGTCTCTCTACACCTACAGAAAAGAGGAAAAACAATTATGTTCAAAAAAATCACAAAGTGCCTCTCTACACCTACAGTGATTAATTCTATTAATCCTTTGTGTATTATTTGACCAAATCTCTTGTTGCCAGGTGCATTGAATACACACCACATTAGATCGGAGCTCCGAGAGAACACAGCCTAAAGGCACTGCTGTCAAGAACATAACTGTATTCAATTACATTTTGGCCGTTAGGTGCCATTTATTAAGTTTCACGACTACTTTTATACACAACATAGATGTACCGTTTACTTTTGTATATATATATATATATATATATATATATATATATATATATATATATATATATATATATATATATATATATATATATATATATATATATATATATATATATATATATATATATATATATATATATATATATATATATATATATATATATATATGGCACTCTGTTAGTTGACTGGCAGGTGTGTCGTTGTATTTAACTACAGAATGAACGTCATACTATAACTCGAATGGTGGCAAACAGCAAAGCAGATAAAAGAAATTGCTTTGCCTCATGCCACCATACGAGTTACAGTATGACGTAGCAAGGTGTTATCTTTTATTCTTTTATCAACATTGCAAACCCATGATTAAAACATTTAATTAGTTCTATGCGTACGTCTCACTCTTCCTTCCTATTCTTTTGGACTTACCGTTTCCCGTTTGGTTTGGTGTAATATGATTTCGGTATTGTGATTGGCTAAGATATTTGTGAACTCTTCTTTATATATATATATATATATATATATATATATATATATATATATATATATATATATATATATATATATATATATATATATATATATATATATATATATATACGCAATGGCCGCACTCCCCCTTGTACGAAGATGGCTGATCACTCCTCTTAGCTCCTTAGGGATAAAGGGCTGCCACATTCCCCTACCCCCCATCTTGCATGTATCAACCACAGGTAAGTTTGCAAGTATCATTTTCCGTGATGCCCGACAGCTCTGCTAGTTAACTAACCTCTTACCTCTTCATCACATGAAGTTATGACTCACAAATATATATAGCCACCAGAGTCTCTTCGTCTCTATGACTAAGCCTTCTTCCCTTCTAACGAAGTTACACTCATCCTCAGTGTTTAATGTATTGAACTTTTATTGTGATAGAGTTTCCATTTGTATTTTGTAAAAAAAAAAAAAAGTTCTTCTTGCTAATGCATCTGTTCAAGACATTAATATTATTTTAATTACCGAATTCAGCGTGGTTTCTCTCTCTGTATCTAGATTGCAGTCCACACTGTCACTGTACAATGTCCTGATAATCGAGCTCTTTTAGTATTTTCGAGATATCTGAATTACTAGGTCGTTTATTGAAGGATTATAATAATATTCATAGTATCATTGTAAGTCTCTGATGAAACAATTTTCATATTTGGTGTTATTAGTAAGTTTTCATATTAGGGCTGCGTAGGTCAGTGGTAGAGCTCGCGAGTCGGTATGTAACTGACGCGGGTTCGATCCCACCCTTGGGCGCTAAAAAAGGCATACAGCATCAATTCCCCGGCTCCAACAGGCATGTCTACGACCATTCGAATGGGGACTGATTGTTAGATAAAATTGTGCTACTCACACACACACACACACACACACACACACACACACATATATATATATATATATATATATATATATATATATATATATATATATATATATATATATATATATATATATATATATATATATATATATATATATATACATACATATATATATATATATATATATATATATATATATATATATATATATATATATATATATATATATATATATATATATATATATATATATATATATATATATATATAATCAAATAAGCACATTACCATATGTGAAAACATGAATCATTTTTACCCCGTCAGGGACTTGAACCTAGGACATATAATTACTAAGCCAAGGCACTACCAACTACAACACAAAAGGTCTTAAAAGGGAAACAGACCTTACAGCTTATATCTGATATACTAGGAATGAACGCATTCTCTCTGAATGCCACTATGTTCATATTACAGTTTCCCCCAACCTCACTCGTGGTTTCGTTTTTGCATTTAATTCGACTCCCAATCTCATCCGGGACCAACAATAATCAAATAAGCACATTACCATATGTGAAAACATGAATCATTGAACTTGAACCTAGGAAACCACGAAAGAGGTTGGGGGAAACTGTAATATGAACATAGTGGCATTTAGATAGCATGCGTTCATTCCTAGTATAGCATATGTAAGCTGTAAGGTCCGTTTCCCTTTTAAGACCTTCTGTGGTGTAGTTGGTAACGCCTTGGCTTAGTAATTATATGTCTTAGGTTCTAGTCTCGGTCGGGGTAAAAATGATCCATATATATATATATATATATATATATATATATATATATATATATATATATATATATATATATATTCTATTTCCCTACATAGACGAGAAAACTCCTATATTTCAAGGCAGGATGCGTATATAAAATAAATTTCTTTGCAAATATCCAGTAGAAAAATGTATACTTTTGAAATTCCAGGAAATCGTTTTGTGGCATTGGAGTTTGCCAAAAATATTTTCCTTCTGAAATTTATTTTGCCTTTCCACAAAGGCTTTTTACAGAGATTGTCCGATTGGATGAAAAAGTATTACACCCTCCCCTCAAACCCTCTCTTCCTCAACCTTGTCACAAAGTTAAGTTTACATGTTACCGGAATGCCAATATTTTCCTCTCTCACACTGTGCATGACAGATGCCAAGTTACTGCCAATAGTCTGCGGTGAGGGGGTATTGGCCGAATAGGCTATTGATGTAACATAATTTCCATTTTTTTTTTGTTGCTTTCTAAAATTTAGTAAATTTATCCTAAACTGCATCGATTTTTACTTTGTAATTGTAATTATGGGAAATGTATTTCATCAAAATTATTTTCAGTCGCCTAACGTTCCTAGCTTGTAAGGCTGAGATTAGATTGTTAGTCCACTTGGGTTATCACAGATCATAATTTGATTGAATTTCGTCTCAGGTTTTTGTATTTATTACTGAAAGAAAATAACACCGTGGTGTAATGTTTGCATTTTTCCGTACAAATTACCAGTCACCATTATATTTTAAAAACTTATGATATATGATACACAGGATTCGGTTTTACTTCACGAACTCTCTTTTCTACTAAGGGCTAGGACGGTTGCTTTCTTGCGAAGGACTTGTTTTGGCAGATGCAATCATTACCCTTATGCTGGCGTCTCACATAGCCAAAACTCCCGACCCGACTCTTAAGACCGCGTTCCGACGGAATCTTCGCTCAATCCTTGGAGATCCGGCAGAATTTTTAGCCGACAAGTGCATTCCTGTGCCTGTCGGAAGTGCGTCATACGTCCGCATAAGCATTCCTATGGATCGTAATTGCAATCGTACGGAGTAGTTTGGACGGGTAATTTAGCGTACGACTGATCATACGCAAACGTAAGTCTCATCATAGAAAACGGGAAATTTAAATTTTTGACTATTACGACTGGGCCAACCATGCTCCCGGCGCTCCCTACCCATCGTAGGGGAACGTACACGTTCGTAGGGGGTTGTTCATTTTCATTATTTTATACGGAGAAGATATTGAGTTTAATATTTTACATTTAATAATGTAGTTATATTTGCCCTTACTTTTCCATTTATATAATTATGTTAGAATTGATCCTAGTGAACAATATATATATATATATATATATATATATATATATATATATATATATATATATATATATATATATATATATATATATATATATATATATATATATATATATATATATATATATATATATATATGGGATATTTGTGAAAGTATAACCCTGATTTATATATTTGGCACTTCAGCTACTTATATATATAAGTAAATATATGTTGGCCATGTATGTTAATATATTTCATATATTTTGTTTGACACATTTATGGATTTGATTAATTCATATTTTGATATGAGGGAAAAAATAAATGCACATCATATCAAGAACACAGTGAAAGAAATGAGGAATTATATGAGACATTTACCTATAAAGAGCTTGATATATATTAAGAATGATTATTATATTTTGTACATAGAAAGCAGACAGGAAATGGTTTTTTTTTCTTAATGCTCACTCAAAGAAACGTGTCTGTACATTAACATCAAACAACAATAACAACAACAACAACAATAATAATAATAATACTATAATAATAATAGTAATAATACTATAATAATAATAATAATAATAATAATAATAATAATAATAATAATAATAATAAGAAGAAGAAGAAGAAGAAGAAGAAGAAGAAGAAGAAGAAGAATATCATGCTAAAACAATAAGAAATGCGGCAAGCGGACCAAGAAAACTGAACGCCCAGGACTGGGTTGTCAGAAATGAGACCACGCATACGCGCGCTGGCTTTTCGTACTGCGCTGCCAGACGTATAAGCGAATTTTTTAATTTTTAACGGTTCCAGACCCGGAGGACTGCGTACGCCGGTAGGATCGATCCTCTGGATCGTACACGGGCGTACACCTTCTCCTACGCCCGCGTACTATCAAGAAGATCGATCTTACCCGTCGTACGCAGTCTTCTACGACTGATTTGGTCTTCTGAATCACGGAGATTATTGGGTGCAGCAGCCAATTATCGTAGGCCCTCCACGACGGTTCAGGACCCCCTCGATTTTTTTAAACTACGTAGGACCGTTAGGATTCCGTCGTACGCGGACGAAAAATTTCACCCGATTATTGTAATGACGTCATTGTTGCCGGGAGGATTCCGTCTTTAGACGGTTTTAAGAGTCGGGTCGGGAATTTTGGCTATGTGTGACGCCAGCATTACTAACCTCAGTCTGCGATGAGGCGCATCGGAGACTACCTGATTAATGATTAACCAATCTAAACAAATATGGCTCTGGGGCTGAACTCATTATTTTCAAACTCGTAACACACACACACACATACATACATACATACATACATATATATATATATATATATATATATATATATATAGAGAGAGAGAGAGAGAGAGAGAGAGAGAGAGAGAGAGAGAGAACGGTTACATAGTGATTAGAATACTCGACTCGGGAGGTAACAAACCTTCGATCGAGCCCACCATGGGCCGTTAGGATTGGCATCCTACCATAATTCACTAACTTCAGTCTGTGTCCACCCTCATAATGGGTATTAACAGTGACACATAAAACGTATACAAACAACAAATAATTTCTTCACATATAGAAATTTTGTAAAACTGATTATGCAAGTCCTAGGCAGACTTTCAGGAAGGTATTCCAAAATTGTTGGTATGTGCGATTTCACTTTATTCAGTGATTCATGATTCTGGAATGCTGAATTGGGTCATTTGACAGTGATGTTCCCATTTGGGTCTCCTCATGGCGTATTTACTTGGATTTAGGATTTTCGGATGGGCATGTATGTGCGTGTGTGTGTGTGTGAGTTCGTGCTTGTGTGTGAGAGAAAGAGAGAGAGAACTTGTAAAAAGAGATAAAAGATATATGCTGAATGATTTTGAAGTTTAGTGCCTGTGTGGATCGTGAATTTAAATTATGTAATGTAAACATGTTTAATTTGCAGAAACGAAATATACTTTTTTTGCATTATATATTGGCATGTAAGTCACACCGGCCATTTGCTTAGCGCAGCCCTTATAAAAATCATTCACTTAAGTAGTCAGCAAGCTACTGAAATGTGTTGTTTGCGTAATTAATATATTAGTGTATATCTTGCAGGTTATAACGTTAGGACG
>JAXCGZ010023851.1:12500-23689 GCA_037179515.1 Halocaridina rubra
AACCTAACTTAACCTAACCTAACCTAACCTAACCTAACTTAACCTAACCTAACCTAACCTAACCTAACCTAACTTAACCTAACCAAACCTAACATAACCTAACCTAACTTAACCTAACCAAACCTAACCTAACTTAACCTAACTTAACCTAACTTAACCTAACCAAACTTAACCTAGCCTAACCTAACCTAACCTAACTTAACCTAACCTAACCTAACCTAACTTAACCTAACCAAACCTAACCTAACCTAACCTAACCTAACTTAACCTAACCTAACCTAACCTAACCTAACCTAACTTAACCTAACCTAACCTAACCTAACTTAACCTAACCTAACCTAACTTAACCTAACCTAACTTAACCTAACCTAACCTAACCTAGCTTAACCTAAACTAACCTAACCTAACCTAACCTAACTTAACCTAACCTAGCCTAACCTAATCTAACCTAACTTAACCTAACCAAACCTAACCTAACCTAACTTAACCTAACCTAACCTAACCTAACCTAACTTAACCTAACCTAACCTAACCTAACCTAACCTAACCTAACTTAACCTAACCTAACCTAACCTAACTCAACCTAACCTAACCTAACCTAATCTAACTTAACCTAACCAAACCTAACCTAACTTAACCTAACCTAACCTAACCTAACTTAACATAACCAATCCTAACCTAACCTAACCTAACTTAACTTAACCTAACCTAGGTTAGGTTAGGTTAGGTTAGGGTAGGGGGGGTTAGGTTAGGTTAGGTTAGGTTAGGCTAGGTTAGGTTGGGTTGGGTTGGGTTGGGTTGGGTTAGGTTAGGTTAGGTTAGGTAGGTTAGGTTAGGTTTGGTTAGGTTAGGTTAAGTTAGGTTAGGTTGGGTTAGGTTACGTTAGGTTAGGTTAGGTTGGGTTAGGCTAGGTTAGGCTAGGTTAGGTTAGGTTAGGTTTGGTTAGGTTAGGTTAGGTTAGGTTAGGTTGGGTTAGGTTAGGTTAGGTTAGGTTGGGTTGGGTTAGGTTAGGTTAGGTTAAATTAGGTTAGGTTGGGTTAGGTTAGGTTAAGTTAGGTTAGGTTAGGTTAGGTTAAGTTAAGTTGGGTTAGGTTAGCTTAGGTTAGGTTAAGTTAGGTTAGGTTAGGTTAGGTTAGGTTAGGCTGGGTTAGGTTAGGTTAAGTTAGGTTAGATTGGGTTGGGTTAGGTTAGGTTAGGTTAGGTTTGGTTAAGTTAGGGCAGGTTAGGTTAGGTTAGGTTAGGTTAGGATAAGTTAGGTTAGGTTAGGTTAGGTTAGGTTAAGTTAGGTTAGGTTAGGTTAGGTTAGGTTAAGTTAGGTTAGGTTAGGTTTGGTTAGGTTAAGTTAGGTTAGGTTAGGTCAAGTTAGGTTAGGTTAGGCTAGGTTAAGTTAGGTTAGGTTAGGTTAGGTTTGGTCAGGTTAGGTTAAGTTAGGTTAGGTTAGGTTAGGTTAAGTTAAGTTACATTAGGTTAGGTTAGGTTATGTTAGGTTAAGTTAGGATAGGTTAGGTTAGGTTAGGTTAGGTTAGGTTAAGTTAGGTTAGGCTAGGTTAGGTTAAGTTAGGTTAGGTTAAGTTAGGTTAGGTTTGGTTAGGTTAGGTTAGGTTAGGTTAGGTTAGGTTTGGTTAGGTTAGGTTAAGTTAGGTTAGGTTAGGTTTGGTTAGGTTCAGTTTGGTTAAGTTAGGTTGGGTTAGGTTAGGTTAGGTTAAGTTAGGTTAGGTTAGGTTAGGTTGGGTTAGGTTAAGTTAGGTTAGATTAAGTTAGGTTAGGTTAGGTTAGGTTAGGTTGGGTTAGGTTACGTTAGGTTAGGTTGGGTTAGGTTAGGTTAGGTTGGGTTAGGTTAGGTTAGGTTAGGTTGGGTTAGGTTTGGTTAGGTTGGGTTGGGTTGGGTTGGGTTGGGTTAAGTTAGGTTGGGTTGGGTTAGGTTAGGTTAGGTTAGGTTAGGTTGGGTTAGGTTAGGTTAGGTTAGGTTAGGTTAGGTTAGGTTTGGTTAGCTTAGGTTAGGTTAGGTTAGGTTAGGGTAGGTTAGGTTGGGTTGGTTTGGGTTAGGTTAGGTTAGGTTGGGTTGGGTTGGGTTGGGTTGGGTTGAGTTGGGTTAGGTTAGGTTAGGTTGGGTTAGGTTAGGTTAGATTGGTTAGGTTAGGTTAGGTTAGGTTATCTTAGGTTAAGTTAGGTTGGGTTGGGTTGGGTTGGGTTAGGCTAGGCTAGGCTAGGTTAGGTTAGGTTAGGTTAGGCTAGGCTAGGCTAGGCTAGGTTAGGTTAGTTTAGGTTAGGTTACACGTTAGGTTAGGTTAGGTTACACGTTAGGTTAGGTTAGGTTAGGTTAGGTTAGGTTAGTTTAGGTTAGGTTAGGTTAGGTTGGGTTAGGTTAGGTTGGGTTGGGTTGTTTTGGGTTGGGTTGGGCTGGGTTGGGTTAGGTTAGGTTAGGTTAGGTTGGGTTAGGTTAGGTTAGGTTAGGTTAGGTTAGGTTGGGTTGGGTTGGGTTGGGCTGGGTTGGGTTGGGTTGGGTTGGGTTAGGTTAGGTTAGGTTAGGTTAGGTTGGGTTAGGTTAGGTTAGGTTAGGTTAGGTTGGGTTGGGTTGGGTTGGGTTGGGTTGGGTTGGGTTGGGTTAGGTTAGGTTAGGTTAGGTTAGGTTAGGTTGGGTTAGGTTAGGTTAGGTTAGGTTAGGTTAGGTTGGGTTAGGTTAGGTTAGGTTAGGTTAGGTTGGGTTAGGTTAGGTTAGGTTAGGTTAGGTTAGGTTGGGTTAGGTTAGGATTGGTTAGGTTAGGTTAGGTGAGGTTAGGTTAGGTTAGGTTGGGTTAGGTTAGGTTAGGTTGGGTTGGGTTAGGTTGGGTTGGGTTGGGTTGGGTTTGGTTGGGTTAGGTTAGGTTAGGAGGGTTAGGTTCGGTTAGGTTAGGTTAGGTTGGGTTAGGTTAGGTTTGGTTAGGTTGGGTTGGGTTGGGTTGGGTTGGGTCGGGTTAGGTTAGGTTAGGTTGGGTAGGGTTGGGCTGGGCTGGGTTGGGTTGGGTTGGGTTGGGTTGGGTTAGGGTGGGTTGGGTTGGGTTGGGTTGGGTTGGGTTGGGTTGGGTTGGGTTGGGTTAGGTTAGGTTAGGTTAGGTTAGGTTAGGGTTAGGTTGGGTTGGGTTGGGTTGGGTTGGGTTAGGTTAGGTTAGGTTAGGTTAGGTTAGGTTAGGTTAGGTTAGGTTGGGTTGGGTTGGGTTGGGTTGGGTTAGGTTAGGTTAGGTTAGGTTAGGTTGGGTTAGGTGAGGTTAGGTTAGGTTAGGTTAGGTTAGTTTAGGTTGGGTTAGGTTAGGTTACGTTAGGTTACAGGTTAGGTTAGGTTAGGTTAGGTTAGGTTAGGTTGGGTTAGGTTAGGTTAGGTTAGGTTAGGTTTGGGTTAGGTTAGGATTGGGTTAGGTTAGGTTAGGTTAGGTTAGGTCAGGTTAGGTTGGGTTGGGTTGGGTTAGGTTAGGTTAGGTTAGGTTGGGCTAGGTTAGGTTAGGTTGGGTTAGGTTAGGTTAGGTTAGGTTGGGTTGGGTTGGGTTGGGTTAGGTTAGGTTAGGTTAGGTTAGGTTGGGTTAGGTTAGGTTAGGTTAGGTTAGGTTAAGTTGGGTTAGGTTAGGTTAGGTTAGGTTAGGTTAGGTTAGGTTGGGTTAGGTTAGGCTAGGTTAGGTTAGGTTGGGTTAGGTTAGGTTAGGTTAGGTTAGGTTAGGTTGGGTTGGGTTGGGTTGGGTTGGGTTGGGTTGGGTTAGGTTAGGTTAGGTTTGGTTAGGTTGGGTTAGGTTAGGTTAGGTTAGGTTAGGTTAGGTTGGGTTAGGTTAGGTTAGGTTAGGTTGGGTTAGGTTAGGTTAAGTTAGGTTGGGTTAGGTTGGGCTGGGTTAGGTTGGGTTTGGTTAGGTTGGGTTAGGTTAGGTTAGGTTAGGTTAGGTTAGGTTGGGTTAGGTTAGGATTGGTTAGGTTAGGTTAGGTGAGGTTAGGTTAGGTTAGGTTGGGTTAGGTTAGGTTAGGTTGGGTTGGGTTAGGTTGGGTTGGGTTGGGTTGGGTTTGGTTGGGTTAGGTTAGGTTAGGAGGGTTAGGTTCGGTTAGGTTAGGTTAGGTTGGGTTAGGTTAGGTTAGGTTAGGTTGGGTTGGGTTGGGTTGGGTTGGGTCGGGTTAGATTAGGTTAGGTTAGGTTGGGTAGGGTTGGGCTGGGCTGGGTTGGGTTGGGTTGGGTTGGGTTGGGTTAGGGTGGGTTGGGTTGGGTTGGGTTGGGTTGGGTTGGGTTGGGTTAGGCTAGGCTAGGTTAGGTTAGGTTAGGTTAGGTTAGGGTTAGGTTGGGTTGGGTTGGGTTGGGTTGGGTTGGGTTAGGTTAGGTTAGGTTAGGTTAGGTTAGGTTCGGTTAGGTTGGGTTGGGTTGGGTTGGGTTAGGTTAGGTTAGGTTAGGTTAGGTTGGGTTAGGTGAGGATAGGTTAGGTTAGGTTAGGTTAGTTTAGGTTGGGTTAGGTTAGGTTATGTTAGGTTACAGGTTAGGTTAGGTTAGGTTAGGTTAGGTTGGGTTAGATTAGGTTAGGTTAGGTTAGGTTTGGGTTAGGTTAGGATTGGGTTAGGTTAGGTTAGGTTAGGTTAGGTCAGGTTAGGTTGGGTTGGGTTGGGTTAGGTTAGGTTAGGTTAGGTTGGGCTAGGTTAGGTTAGGTTGGGTTAGGTTAGGTTAGGTTAGGTTGGGTTGGGTTGGGTTGGGTTAGGTTAGGTTAGGTTAGGTTGGGTTAGGTTAGGTTAGGTTAGGTTAGGTTAAGTTGGGTTAGGTTAGGTTAGGTTAGGTTAGGTTAGGTTGGGTTAGGTTAGGCTAGGTTAGGTTAGGTTAGGTTAGGTTAGGTTACACGTTAGGTTAGGTTAGGTTAGGTTAGGCTACACATTAGGTTAGGTTAGGTTAGTTTAGGTTAGGTTAGGTTAGGTTACACATTTTGTTAGGTTAGGTTAGGTTAGGTTAGGTTAGGTGAGGTTAGGTTAGGTTAGGTGAGGTGAGGTTAGGTGAGGTGAGGTTAGGTTAGGTTAGGTGAGGTGAGGTGAGGTTAGGTTAGGTTAGGTAGGTTAGGTTGGGTTAGGTTAGGTTAGGTTAGGTTGGGTTAGGTTAGGTTAGGTTAGGTTGGGTTAGGTTAGGTTAGGTTAGGTTAGGTTGGGTTGGGTTGGGTTGGGTTGGGTTGGGTTAGGTTAGGTTAGGTTGGTTGGGTTAGGTTAGGTTAGGTTAGGTTAGGTTGGGTTAGGTGAGGTTAGGTGAGGTGAGGTGAGGTTAGGATTAGGTTGGGTTAGGTTAGGTTAGGTTAGGTTAGGTTAGGTTAGGTGAGGTTAGGTGAGGAGAGGTGAGGTTAGGTTAGGTGAGGTTAGGTTAGGTTAGGTTAGGTGAGGTTAGGTGAGGTTGGGTTAAGTTGGGTTAGGTTGGGTTAGGTTAGGTTAGGTTGGGTTAGGTTAGGTTAAGTTAGGTTGGGTTGGGTTGGGTTGGGTTGGGTTGGGTTGGGTTAGGTTAGGTTAGGTTGATTTAGGTTGGGTTAGGTTAGGTTGGGTTGGGTTAGGTTAGGTTAGGTTAGGTTAGGTTAAGGTAAGTTAGGTTAGGTTGGGTTGGGTTGGGTTGGGTTGGGTTGGGTTGGGTCGGGTCGGGTCGGGTTGGGTCGGGTCGGGTTGGGTTGGTTAGGTTGGGTTGGGTTGGGTTGGGTTGGGTTGGGTTGGGTTGGGTTAGGTTAGGTTAGGTTAGGTTAGGTTAGGTTGGGTAGGGTTGGGTTGGGTTGGGTTGGGTAGGGTTGGGTTGGGTTGGGTTGGGTTAGGTTAGGTTAGGTTAGGGTGGGTTAGGTTAGGTTAAGTTAGGTTAGATTGGGTTGGGTTAGGTTAGGTTAGGTTAGGTTAGGTTAGGTTAAGTTAGGTTAGGTTAGGTTAGGTTAGGTTAGGTTAAGTTAGTTTAGGTTAGGTTAGGTTAGGTTGGGTTAGGTTAGGTTAGGTTAAGTTAGGTTAGATTAGGTTAGGTTAGGTTAAGTTAGGTTAGGTTAGGTTTGGTTAGGTTAGGTTAGGTTAGGTTAAGTTAGGTTAGGCTAGGTTAGGTTAGGTTAGGTTAAGTTAGGTTAGGTTATGTTAGGTTTGGTTAGGTTAGGTTAAGTTAGGTTAGGTTTGGTTAGGTTAGGTTAGGTTAAGTTAGGTTAGGTTAGGTTAGGTCTGGTTAGGTTAGGTTAAGTTAGGTTTGGTTAGGTTTGGTTAGGTTAAGTTAGGTTAGGTTAGGTTAACTTAGGTTAACTTAGGTTAACTTAGGTTAGGTTAGGTTAAGTTACATTAGGTTAGGTTAGGTTAGGTTAGGTTAGGTTAAGTTAGGTTAGGTTAGGTTAGGTTAGGTTAAGTTAGGTTAGGTTAGGTTAGGTTATGTTAGGTTAGGTTAGGCTAGGTTAAGTTAGGTTAGGTTAGGTTAGGTTAAGTTAGGTTAGGTTAGGTTAGGTTAGGTTAAGTTAGGTTAGGTTAGGTTAGGTTAGGTTAGGTTAGGTTAAGTTAGGTTAGGTTAGGTTAGGTTAGGTTAAGTTAGGTTAGGTTAGGTTAGGTTAAGTTAGGTTAGGTTAGGTTTGGTTAGGTTAGGTTAGGTTAGGTTAAGTTAGGTTAGGCTAGGTAAAGTTAGGTTAGGTTAGGTTAGGTTAGGTTATTTTAAGTTAGGTTAGGTTAGGTTAGGTTAGGTTAAGTTAGGTTAGGTTAGGTTAGGTTAGGTTAGGTTAGGTTAGGTTAAAATCTCTTAAGATCAATAAAAATAACTAAAAATCCATGAAAATTCCTAAAAGATCCAAAAAATCTAAAAATCCCTAAAAGTCACAAAAAAACATAGAAATTAATAAAAATATATATATAAATATCCTAAAATCTCTAAAAATCACTAAAATTCACTAAAATCCTAAGAAAATCTAATAATCATTGAAAGTCTATAAAAATCTCTAAAAATCTCAAAAAATCCCTAGAACTCATTAAAAATCCCAATAAATCGCTAAAAATCGTTAAAAAAAACATTAAAATCCATAAAAATCCCTACATTTCCCGAAAAATTCAAAAAATTCTTTAAAATCTATAAAAATCCCTAAAAATCCATAAAATTTCCCTGAAAAATCCCTAAAAATCAATAAAAATTCCTAAAATTCCCCAATAATCCATAAAAATTCATTAATAATCCATAGAAATCATTAAAAAATCCATACACATCTCTAAAAATTACTTAAAATCAATAGAAATAAATTAAAATTCGAAAAAATCCATAAAAATCTCTAAAAATCATTAGATATTACCAAAAATGCATAAAAATTCCTAACAAAATCCATAAAAATCTTTAAAAATCTCTAAATATCCCTAAAATTCACTAAAAATACCTTAAAATCTCTAGAAATCCTTAAAGACCTATAAAAATGGTAAAAAGCTCTAAAAATCGCTAAATTCAACTAATAATCCCTAAAATTTTCTAAAATTGCTGAAAAATCCCTGTAAATAACGAAAAATTCCTAAATTTTTCTAAAAATCCTTAAAATTTATAAAAACCAATAAAAATTTCTAAAAAAAAAATCTCTAAAAAAGCCTTAATATTTAATGAGTTCTAGGGATTTTTTGAGATTTTTAGAGATTTTTATGGACTTTTAATGATTATTAGATTTTCTTAGGATTTTAGTGAATTTTAGTGATTTTTTGAGATTTTAGGATATTTATATATATATTTTTATTAATTTCTATTTTTTTTTGTGATTTTTAGGGATTTTTAGATTTTTTGGATTTTTTAGGAATTTTCATGGATTTTTAGTTATTTTTATTGATCTTAAGAGATTTTAACCTAACCTAACCTAACCTAACCTAACTTAACCTAACCTAACTTAACCTAACCTAACCTAACTTAACCTAACCTAACCTAACCTAACTTAACCTAACCTAACCTAACCTAACCTAACTTAACCTAACTTAACCTAACCTAACCTAACCTAACCTAACCTAACTTAACCTAACCTAACCAAACCTAACCTAACCTAACTTAACCTAACCTAACTTAACCTAACCTAACCTAACTTAACCTAACCTAACCTAACCTAACCTAACTTAACCTAACCTAACCTAACCTAACCTAACTTAACCTAACCTAACCTAACCTAACCTAACTTAATCTAGCCAAACCTAACCTAACCAAACCTAACCTAACCAAACCTAACCTATACTAACCTAACCTAACCTAACCTAACCTAACCTAACCTAACTTAAACTAACCTAACCTAACCTAACCTAACCTAACCTAACCTAACCTAACTCAACCTAACCTAACCTAACCTAACCTAACTTAACCTAACCAAACCTAACCTAACTTAACCTAACCTAACCTAACCTAACCTAACTTAACCTAACCTAACCTAACTTAACCTAACCTAACCAAACCTAACCTAACCTAACTTAACCTAACCTAACCTAACCTAACCTAACTTAACCTAACCTAACCTAACCTAACCTAACCTAACTTAACCTAACCAAACCTAACCTAACCTAACTTAACCTAAAGTAACCTAACCAAACCTAACCTAACTTAACCTAACCTAACCTAACCTAACCTAACCTAACTTAACCTAACCTAACCTAACCTAACCTATCCTAATTTAACCTAACCTAACCTAACCTAACTTAACCTAACCTAACCTAACCTAACCTAACCTAACCTAACTTAACCTAACCTAACCTAACCAAACCTAACCTAACCTAACCTAACCTAACCTAACTTAACCTAACCTAACCTAACCTAACTTAACCTAACCAAACCTAACCTAACCTAACCTTACTTAACCTAACTTAACCTAACCTAACCTAAATTAACCTAACCTAACCTAACCTAACTTAACCTAACCTAATCTAACCTAACCTAACCTAACCTAACTTAACCTAACCTAACCTAACCTAGTTTAACCTAACCTAACCTAACTTAACCTAACCTAACCAAACCTAACATAACCTAACTTAACCTAACCTAACCTAACCTAACTTAACCTAACCTAACCTAACCTAACCTAACTTAACCTAACCAAACCTAACCTAACCTAACTTAACCTAACCTAACCTAACGAAACCTAATCTAACTTAACCTAACCTAACCTAACCTAACCTAACCTAACTTAACCTAACCTAACCTAACCTAACCTAATTTAACCTAACCTAACCTAACTTAACCTAACCTAACCTAACTTAACCTAACCTAACCAAACCTAACCTAACCTAACTTAACCTAACCTAACCTAACCTAACCTAACTTAACCTAACCTAACCTAAACTAACCTAACCTAACCTAACTTAACCTAACCAAACCTAACCTAATTTAACCTAACCTAACCTAACCTAACCTAACTTAACCTAACCAAACCTAACCTAACCTAACCTAACTTAACCTAACCTAACCTAACATAACTTAACCTAACCTAATCTAACCTAACTTAACCTAACCTAACCTAGGTTTGGTTAGGTTAGGTTAGGTTAGGTTAGGAGGGGGGTTAGGTTAGGCTAAGTTAGGTTAGGTTACAGATTAGGTTAGGTTAGGTTAGGTTAGGTTAGGTTAGGTTAGGTTGGGTTGGGTTGGGTTAGGTTAGGTTAGGTTAGGTTAGGTAGGTTAGGTTAGGTTAGGTTAGGTTAGGTTGGGTTAGGTTACATTAGGTTAGGTTAGGTAGGGTTAGGTTAGGTTAGGCTAGGTTAGGTTAGGTTAGGTTAGGTTGGGTTAGGTTAGGTTAGGTTAGGTTAGGTTAGGTTGGGTTAGGTTAGGTTAGGTTAGGTTAGGGTGGGTTAGGTTAGGTTAAGTTAGGTTAGATTGGGTTGGGTTAGGTTAGGTTAGGTTAGGTTAGGTTAGGTTAAGTTAGGTTAGGTTAGGTTAGGTTAGGTTAGGTTAGTTTAGGTTAGGTTAGGTTAGGTTGTGTTAGGTTAGGTTAGGTTAAGTTAGGTTAGGTTAGGTTAGGTTAAGTTAGGTTAGGTTAGGTTTGGTTAGGTTAGGTTAGGTTAGGTTAAGTTAGGTTAGTCTAGGTTAGGTTAGGTTAGGTTAAGTTAGGTTAGGTTAGGTTTGGTTAGGTTAGGTTAAGTTAGGTTAGGTTAGGTTAGGGTAGGTTAGGTTAAGTTAGGTTAGGTTAGGTTAGGTTTGGTTAGGTTAGGTTAAGTTAGGTTAGGTTAGGTTTGGTTAGGTTAAGTTAGGTTAGGTTAGGTTAGGTTAGGTTAGGTTAATTTAGGTTAGGTTAGGTTAGGTTAGGTTAAGTTAGGTTAGGTTAGGTTAGGTTAGGTTAATTTATGTTAGGTTAGGTTAGGTTAGGTTAAGCTAAGTTAGGTTAGGTTAGGTTATTTTAGGTTAAGTTAGGTTAGGTTAGGTTAGGTTAGGTTAGGTTAGGTTAAGTTAGGTTAGGTTAGGTTAGGTTAGGTTAGGTTAAGTTAGGTAAGGTTAGGTCAGGTTAGGTTAAGTTAGGTTAGGTTAGGTTAGGTTAGGTTAGGTTAGGTTAAGTTAGGTTAGGTTAGGTTAGGTTAGGTTAGGTTAAGTTAGGTTAGGTTTGGTTAGGTTAGGTTAGGTTAAGTTAGGTTAGGTTAGGTTTGGTTAGGTTAAGTTAGGTTAGGTTAGGTTAGGTTAGGTTAAGTTAGGTTAGGTTAAGTTAGGTTAGGTTAGGTTAAGTTAGGTTAGGTTAAGTTAGGTTAGGTTAGGTTAGGTTAAGTTAGGTTAGCTTAGGCTAAGTTAGGTTAGGTTAGGTTAGGTTTGGTTAGGTTAAGTTAGGTTAGGTTAGGTTAGGTTAGGTTAGGTTAAGTTAGGTTAGGTTAGGTTAGGTTAAGTTAGGTTAGGTTAGGTTTGGTTAGGTTAAGTTAGGTTAGGTTAGGTTAGGTTAGGTTAAGTTAAGTTAGGTTAGGTTAGGTTAGGTTAGGTTAGGTTAAGTTAGGTTAGGTTAGGTTAGGTTAGGTTAAGTTAGGTTAGGTTAGGTTAGGTTAGGTTAAGTTAGGTTAGGTTAGGTTAGGTTAAGTTAGGTTAGGTTAGGTTAGGCTAGGTTAAGTTAGGTTAGGTTTGGTTAGGTTAGGTTAGGTTAAGTTAGGTTAGGTTAGGTTTGGTTAGGTTAAGTTAGGTTAGGTTAGGTTAGGTTAGGTTAGGTTAAGTTAGGTTAGGTTAAGTTAGGTTAGGTTAGGTTAAGTTAGGTTAGGTTAAGTTAGGTTAGGTTAGGTTAAGTTAGGTTAGGTTAGGTTATATTAGG